>CM038214.1:4276101-4505471 GCA_021442155.1 Cymbidium sinense | reverse complement strand
TTACGTATTGCTAGCACTCTGGGCTTCTAGTATATTGGGTGCTTCCTACTTATTCTTCTTTAGAATTGGTAAATAAGCCTTCCTATTTAAACTCTCTGATTTGATTTTCATAAGTACCTAATCTTTTGATAGTCTAGCTTTGAAATCTTTAAAGATACTTATTGACTACTTTAATCAAGAGTGTTTTTAGGAGATTTCCATTTCCTATGATGTAATTAATTATGGAAGCTTGCTTCCATAGGAAATTGAAGAACCTGACATAAAGTAAACCTTACTTTACTTCTTCATGTAAAGTATTAGAAAGATTTCTAGTATATGCATTGACCTATCTACCTTAGGAGTCCTTATTATGTGATTAGGTCCATTATGGGGTGATATTTTTTATTTTTTGGGTAGTACATCATACCTTAATGTCACACCCAATCACTTCAATAAGTACCACCTAAGATCTGTGTGGTGTCCCTATGGTTCCAAATTAAAACACCACAAGTTTGGATCAGGCCATTGTGGCCCCTCTCCTAGTGGTTACCCTTTTAGTTTGTGTTATTCTGTGAATAAGCAAACTACTCCTTTGGGTTAGTAAATCTAAAGTAGATCTAGGCTCCTATATCCCCCTCCTTAGTATGACACATGTCACCCCGATAGGGTTCACACTCATTAAATAAGTCAATATAAGATCAAAACTAACATAAATCACTAAGATCAAACAAAATTCGATCAGTCAAATCAACCTCAAATTTAATCAAATCTCATCTCTTCCTAATGAATCCTCATTCATACCCTTGGCATGATTCAATCTCCAATGGGCTACTTTTCATGTTCTAGGTGTGAAACTAATCTTCAAACAAGTCAAATCGAACCTATCGAATAAGTCTAACTTAGTGAGTTCCACCAAGCTTCTAATACCCTCCATTGAGGTACGAACATTCTGCCTCATGTTAATTGCTTTCTTAGATGTCAGTTATCTTCTCGATCAATGCCAATACTTACAGTGTGCCTTATTAGTTACACCACACCTTTTATTGACCACAATTTTATAGTGAGGTTGACTACCCTCATCTTGGACTTAGGATTCTTCTAGACACTAAGACTCTCTTAGAGCTAGGACACTTCTAGTGATCAAAGGAACACCAAACTTAAGAGACTCAGGGAACAAGCGAAAGCCTAGAACTTATCTTAAGAGAAGTGAAGCCTGCATACCATAAGACTTAACCAAAAGTTCACACCAAATTAAATAATTTGTCCAAACCAAATGATTACATTATGAACTCCAAACCAAAATATTAATTTAATCTAGGCTCAATTTGATCCATCTTGTTTTAACTTTCCTAAAGAGGGTAAATTGATTCAAACTAATATCTTTGAGCTTAGGAAGACCAAATCCAATACCAAACTACCATGATTAAAACCTAATATACCCAAACTCATTTGAATCCAATTGAACTTGATTGAATCTTATCCAAGCTTCAAGCCAATCCAACTTAGGTTCTAACTGAAGTTAACCTATTTGAACCTCATAAAATTAAAATCTTATTCAACTTGACTTAAACTAATTAAACCTAATCCAAACCTCTTGACCATTCCAAACACTCAATTGAACATCAAAACTTATCCCAATCAATTCAATTAAACCACTAAATTAAATCAAGCTGACCCATTTGGCCTATAGGGTTTAAATGAGTCAAAACCAATCTAAATCAATTATAATCAAAGCCATCAATCAACTTTAAATTCATCATTGAACACATTTTTACCATTATATAACTTCAATTGAACCAAGTTCATTCAACCAAACCACTTGACCCAAGTTGACCTAAATAGCTCAATTTGATCAAACTTCAATTGGACTAAATAAAATTTCTCAATACATTTCTTAATGATTGTAGGCCATCATTTATCACTTGATTGCAATTCATTGGACTAAATCAAGCTTATTTGGCCTTATGGTGAAAATTATTCTTATACATTTCTTTCCTTCATCTATCCCTCTACCTTTTCGAAAAAGAAGATAAATGAAAATAGAAATATATAAAAATAATATGCCAGGTTTGGGACACCATGTAGATCTGCAGATGTTCTTATTAAGGTAATCGAGTATGACATTGAGGAGAGGTGTACTATCTCGAGAGATAGAAGTCACCACCATATAATGGAACTAATCACCCAAATAATGACTCCTAAGGACAATGGGTCTGCACATGTACTAGAGATTCTTCCCCACTTTACATGGAAAAGTAAAGTAGGGTTTATTTTAAACCAGGTTCGTTAGGTTCCCTACAGGGGCAATCCCCCATAGTTAATTACATCCTAAGAGATGTGATTCCATAGAAATACTCTTGATTAAGGTAAATGATCGTTGTCTCCAAAGATTTCAATAGGTAGGACTATTAATCAATTAGTTTATTTTGGAAGATTAAATGAGATTGATCAAAGAGGGGGAGTTATTATCGAAGCGAAAGGAAGATAAGTAAGAGATTCTCATGATGCTAGGAAAAAAGCATTTCAAAGTATCTTATGGTTGGGCTTTACATTTTTGAAATTGATTTAATTTGTATGAGTTGAATTTTTCATTAGAAATTTAGGGCTTTTGATTCCACAACACAAGATTATGAAAATGCCTAAGAGGTGAGGATTTAAGGTTAGGGCCTATGAAAGGGAGAAGCGACCTCAAAAACTAAATCTAGGGAGCTTTGGTGAGTGACAAGAAAAATGGAAAAATTTGATTTGCCTCCACAAGAGAGGACAAATAACTCCGCTAACCTTAGGGGTAGCCAACTAACTCCTCCTATAATTTAAATTCATCAAGGCAAGTCATATGCTTTATGCAATATAGCTAGGCTATTATTTATTTAGAAAGAGACTAAGTGTTTAAACTCACTCCCTAAAGAGAATAGATCATGAAAGGATATGCTTAAAATGACCTAAATCTAATATAATTCAAATTTCATTTTCTTTTTTTTTTTTGGACAATTATTTTGACTCAGGGCTATAGGAAATATATATGAGAAATAAAATTATTGGCCAAAATCAGCAAGAAAGGAGGAGGTATGTTTCCACTATGGCTCTCAAAGGTCGAGCCAAGTTTCTCTAGCAAAGGTAGAAGCCCTCCAATCAAGAGTGAAAAAATATGCATTTGTGCATGATATTATAAAAGAAGTACTCATCCAACTAAGGGGTTGCTAATTCTTCTATCTTGATTTTTAGCCTAAGCTTTAGGTAAGGTTATGAGTTCTTTATTTTTAGTTTTGAATTATTAGATTTGGTAGAAGATTTATTTTTCCCTAAGAGCCTAATCCACATCCAGGCCATACATAAAGCAAAGTAGAAACTAAGAAAAGGATGCCACTTAATGCACAAGCTAAACAAATCATCAATCAATTTATAAAGCTAATCATAAAAGAATAAGAGGCCATTGTGGTCAGGTACAACCACACAAACCTGAAAACAAATTGGGTAGCCGAGGTCTACCCTTATACAACCCAGATTACAAATGAATTAAATATAATTAAGCAAGGAGCTCATTGTTATGGGGCTCTTCAAGCTTCACTTCTTCATTCTTCTTTTCTTCTTTCTTCTTCTTTACTCCTTTCTTCTTTGGTTCCTTCTTTTGGATTGTTGGAAGGTGGATGCTCCAAAGGCTTCACATGGTGTGTAAGATGAAATCTTATGACCAATGTTAATCCTAATCCCCATAACAATCATTTCAAAATCCTAATTGCAAAAATTACATGAAAAGGAAAAGTAAATCTAGCTAATACCTACAAAATAAAGGTTAGCTAAATAAACCACCAAATCCCAAGAATGTATATTGGACTTAACACCCCACACATGGGTTACTAAGTCCACCTGGCCTATTGGATTATGCTTAGGGGTATAAGCACCTGCACAACAAAAGCATTTATATTTTTATTTATTACAGCACCCCTTAAGCACAATCTCCTATAGAAGATATTGGTTAGACTAAGATCACCCTACTATTCATTCTACGCACATACATCCTAACATCTAGACTAAAACATATATCACAAAATAAAACAAAGCATCAAAACCATCAAACCACCTAACCTAAAGCTAGTGACTTAGCCTAATTTATGTGCTTTGGAGGTTTATGTGGTAAGCTTAGCTATGGCTTTAAATTAGAATTTTCTAGGTATGAAGCATGTTCAACTTAGAGGAGGGTTTCATTTAAGTGATTTAATTATTTTGGTCTATTTTATTTCATGTTTTGATTAGGTTCAAGTGAATCCTAGAATTAATTACTAATTTATAGAGGGAAAGAGAAGAGAACTTCTCTTACCTAACCTAAGTAATTTCTAAAGTAGAGTGATATTTTAGTTTAGTTTAGTGAATGTTTTAATTAGGTATTTTAATTAACCCTAAGTTTAGATGGACTCTAAACAAACCCATTCAAAAAGAAAGGCATTTTAAGATTAAATAAAATGAACTAAAATTCACAGAACATACATCACTTCATTTCTTTCCCAACATGTATAACATGCATATGAATGTGTCCTAAGCATATCTATACACACAAATGAAAATGTTTAACACACGTTATGATGCATGCTAAGTAATTCATTTAAGGAAATTTGAAAGTTTATGATGTATGATTTTCGTTAAGTAGCAAAGGGGTTTCTTATCCAACTTTCACATGCACATATGAATGTATGAAAGGCATAAGTGAGTACAATGCCATTGTTAACTAGAGGTGTAAGGTACAAGACCAACTTAAGACTACTTAAATCCTCGCAACCTCAGGATTTTCCAGACTAATATACCACTTTCCTTAAATACAAGCATGTTTACAAAAGAAATGAATGGAAAATACAGAATGCAAAAGTTGGTGTTGATTGATTTATTTTTGTTTATGCAATTTATATATGCAAGCATAGGTATCCTTCTTAAGTGATAGTATAGGAATGAATAGAATATAGAATTAGGCAAGTGTTAGGTTCTTTTCAAATGAACCATACACCTTGCCAAATGCTATTCAAAACTATACTGAAAGAGAAAGGAAGGAAAACCTACACTAAGCATATCCTTATATTTTACTCACATGCAAACCAACAAGTAAGATATAAGTAACACACTTTTAGTTTTGATAATTGATTCATATATTTGAAAATAATTTGACTTTAATGGTGATAATATCCACTCATATTCTTACTTTAGCCAACACATGCAATTTGACATAAAGGAAACATTTCCATTTTAAATTTGATTTTGAAAAGCATGGATGTATAAAACCATATGACATACATATTTAACATGTTGGGGAAGAACTAAAGCAATGAAAGCAATTAAATCCTAAAGATAATCTTATGAAATAAGAAAGCTTAAAGTAAATCAAAGTTTGTTTAATATGACTTTTGTTTGATTTAGAATTTGATTGAATTTTGAAAATGTGAATTGAGTTTGATGTTCCTAACCCACATGTGTTTAATATTTTTGTTTAATTTTTAGATGATTAGATTCATTTTATATTTTGATTAGGTTGAGGTATGAATTAAGCATGTTAATTAACCCTTACTTACACCACCTTAGCATAGTTAACCAAATAATTATGAGCCAATGAGATGACATAAAACCTCACAAGGAATTTAAATTTGCAATGCACCTAGGAAGAAAGGGGCCTAATGCAATTTAGCTCATGATTAATGATTAATTAAGCTAAGGAGTTTAACTTATGTAATTTCAAAACACCCCTCACACATATGAATTGAGCTTTGTTTTCCTTAATTGAACTTAGAATAGACTCTAAGCATCTACCCAAATTAGATTAATTGGAAAGTTTTAGAATTTTAAGAAATTAAAAGAGGATAATTAGTGAATTAACCTTTAATTAAGAGAGGATTAAGAGAGAAAAGGGGGTTTAAGGAATAGCTTAAGGGAAATGCCCCAAAAATTTTTCCTAAGTCTCCTATTCATTGAAACAAACCTTAATCAACTTCAACAAAGGATTAAAACACTAATCAAACCCTTAATTAACCTAAATTATATAAAGGGGTAATTAGGAAATGAATTTGTAATTCTCCCAATTAAGCTACCAATAAATCCCAAGAAAATTAAGGGAGGCAGAAGTCATCCCCCAAAATATATTCAAGAAGTTTGTAATTAATCACTAGATTAATTAGAGAGTAATTAGCAAATTAAAATTTCTAATAAAACCCAAAATCAGAGAAAGTTACAATTCAAAATCAATTGAAACTAATTTTAGAATATTCTAGATTGAATTATCTTTTAGTGACCATTTACCTCATATTTTTTGATTTTTTTAGAGAGATATGAATTTTTGAAGTTTAGAGGATTAATTATAATTATTTAAAACTTAATTAATCACTTAATTCAATCAGTGCACCATGCAAGCGCTGACAAGGCTATGCTTTACATGCGGCAGGCGCTGAGTGGTAACTTAAATGTCTTATCATAGCGTCGCGTGGTGGCGGCACTATGCACTTTGGCCTCCACCATTCGATCAAAGATTGAATGACTAGGATTTAATCTGTGGTTCAGAGAGATAAAAATAAGATCTAGAATGTTTGTTTAATCTCGGTCGTCCATCCAAAATGCGGATGGACGACCAGAGATCTATCCCTGCCAAAACCTATGATCCATGAGGACCGTCCATGTTCTAGGCTTTGATCCGAGCTCGATTGAGCTCAAATTGGGATTAAACTTTGCACACACCATCTAACCCTAATGGAAATCACATCAAACAGTTGAAATCTCATGCCATTAAAATTTCTTTCACAAAGGACCAACACGTGTTGAATTTAGTGATCGAAAAATGTCTAACCTCATCGAAGGTGATCACCGGCACTCGATTCCCTTGGAGGAGCTTCGTCTGGTTGAGATGAAGCATTGGTGAAAGTCTTAGCTCTTGGAGTTAAGTGGATAGCTCTCTGGACCAACCCCTTCTTAGCTTTCTTGCAACTTTGATGGAATTAGATCTCCCCTTGCCTTTGGAACTTGAGAGTGATCTTGGGCAAGCTCGAGGTCCATCCAGGGGTGTGCAAAGGTAATTGACTTGATTTGGTGTGTGGAGAAAATTTGCAAATCAATGGAGCTCCCCTATTTTCACTTAAGGAAAACCGAGAATGGCCAATTCAATATCCTTTTAGGAAGCTTAGGATCACTCAAGAATGGTTCCTAACACTCTCCCTTACTCAATCGAATTAGCCTCTATTGGAATTGAAGAGGATTAGGGGGAGTATATCTCCCCCTTAGGCAATCGGACACCCCATGCTCCACTTGCCATTTTGATCCAATTGACCTTAGGTAGTGGGTTGTTTGGTATGTTAGAAGCTAACACATGGATGATTTGGGCTAGTGGAGTGGTAACTCCCCATGTGCTTCAAATTGAGTGAGCATGTTTCCCACGTGGCCAATTTGAGCCATATGCTCGATTTTGGCCTTGGGTCAAGTTGGGCGAACCCAAACCCATTGGATTGGGTGCACCACCCTCCATAGGATCTACTTTACCTATTAAGAAAGTATCAAGTAGTTCTGAAGAGGAATTGACCAAATCCCCCATGGATTTGACCAAAACATTGTTCTATGGCCTAGGGTTATAATGGTCATTTGGATGATTTTTGAATTTGGATATGTTGGGTATGTTGGCAAAATAGGTTTGGCCAAGTTTCATAAGATTTGGAGTTCATTTGGTATGGTTTGGCTCATGTTGACCCATTTAGGTCAAAATGGGTCAACTTGGGTCAAGTTGATCAATTGGTCAAATTGGGTCAAACCAATGGTTTGTTCAAGTTCATATGACCATTTGAAATGTTTTGGTTGCTTTGGTTTGATTCAATTTGGTTTAGGTTTGAATTTGGTTCATATGACTTCATTTACGTCAAATGGGTCAAGTTGACCAATTTGACCCATTTGACCTATTTGAGCTAGGTCATGGGTCGGTTTAGGTTTGGTTAGTCATATGAAGTGGATTGATATCTTTGTTTCTAATCAATTTTGGTTAAGTTTGAATTTGGCTCAACATAACCCTTTACGTCAAGTTGGGTTCAAGGTCAATTGGGCTAGGTTAGGTCTAGTTGAGGTGGCAAGTTCAACAAGTGATTTGGAATGAACTTGACCCATTGGTTTCAATCAATTTGGCTTTGATCAAGTTTTGACACATTTTGACTTTTTAGGTCAAGTTGGGTCAACTTGGGTCAAGTGGCCAATTGGGCTAGGTTAGGATCAAATGTTAACTTGGTCAAGTTTAAAAATAGTTCATGAATGAACTTAGATCAATGGTTTCAATCAATTTGGCCTATGATGGATTTTGGCTATGTTAGGTTTCCTTTTGGCTATGTGTTGACTTGGTCAACCCTTAGGTTTGACTTGGTTTGATCCAATTTGATTGATTGATCATCTCATTATGATTGTTGATCATGATGAGAGGCATAGGTGAGTTTGATTCAATCCAATTTATTTAGGATTAGAATTTGGCTCATAAGGCCACTTTAGGTCACTTTGGGTCAAGTGAGCTTAGGTCGATCAAATGGCTTGGTCAAAGCTTGATTTGAGTTTGATTGAACTTATATATGGACTTATGATTGAAATATAAATCTATTTGTAAGTGGTTTGAAGTCAAATGAGTTTTGATTCATTTGACAAATTCATATTCAAAGGAAGAACATGAATGGATTTTGTCTTGACTTTTGAATTGAGTTTTAATTTGGTGATTGAAGTTTGTATTTATATTTGGATTCATGATTGTAGGGTTGATTGAATCATGAAGGAAAATTAAAAGTTTGGCTTGATTTAAAGTTGATTTGGCTAAGTTCAAGAGTTTTGACTTGAAAGGCTTAGGTTAGATTTTGAATAGATTTGAGTTTGATTTTTGGAAGTGGTTTTGATTGTTTGAATTTATATTTCATTTATATATGTGAATATAAATGGGTCATGAGAAAATTTGATGAATTTGAAGTGATTTGATCATTATTTAGGCTAAGTCCATTAAAAGGAATTTAAAGGACTTAGGAAATTTTGGAAGTAGGGATTTGAATTTTGGATTTAGATTTGTATTTCATTTATATATATGACTATAAATGAGAATATAAATGAGTTATGAGAAAATATCATGAGTTTGAATTGATTTGAATTTGATTTAGACTAAATCCTTAAGAGGGAAATTAAGGACTTAAGAAGGATTTTGAATTTGGAATTAAATTTTTGGATTTGATTTGAATTGAAGATGATTTTGGATAAGTCCTTAAGAGGAAATTTAAAGGACTTAGAAAATATTTTGAATTTAGAGTCTTGAAATTTTGAATTTGGCTTCAATCATTGATTTCAATCATGTGGTATTGATTTGAGTTTGGAGAAAATCAAATAAGATTGATTTGGAGTTTGACTTGAAGGAAGGAAAGTGAGGAGTGGTTCAAGCTAAGGGTAGACAAATTTTTCTAAGACCCTTAAGGCATGACCTCTATGGCTAACTCTTCTAAGTCTCTAGGGTTAGGTTGAGTATCCACCTAATCACTAGATGTGTCTTAAGACTAAGGAACTTTTAAAGTCTAAGAGATATCTTATGTCTAAGATAGAGGGGTTGAGCGCTCATTCTAAAAATGAGGTCAACAAAGGGCACCCAATAGGTGTGGTGTGATTGACAAGGAACACCGCATGTATTGGTGTTGACTGAAATGATCAACAACTCCAAGAGATCACAAGCACTAACAAAAAGAATCTATCCCTAACCCAATGTGTAGAAAGAATCCAGAGCTTAGTGCAATGTGACTCTACTTATGTCAAGGACATAAGAGAGGGAAGGAGGAATCCACTAGGGGATAGAATATGTGAACCTTCTAATAGGGAAGCAAGTTCAAGTCATCCACAAGGGGATGAGAGGTTTGATTTGATTTAAGTCTCATTGAGGAGAAATTTCCACTGAGGAAGAGGGTTGAATTTGTTTCAATTTTTTAGATTTAGATTTTTGACATGGGCCTGTTGGTTTGCGATGGTACAGGGACCTTGACCTAACTCAGTTTATCAATCCAAAGGGGTAGTCTACTAAACATATAGTAGGACTAGCCAACCAAAGGGATGCCTTTTGGTGTGCAGCAGTTGTACTAGGAAGAAAATATCAAATTTACATCCTCCAAAGTAGGGACCAGTTGTTGGGGTAATCTGTTGGAAAGATAACTGATTAAACCCAACCTAGGGCTGACTATTGAGTGAATGCCACTGGGGGACTTAGATCAGCTCAAAGATAGTCAAGATTAATTTTATTTTTAGATTTATTTTTTTTGATGGATTCCATTAGCTTGCGATGGATCACACTTAGAAGGAGCTTATATCAGCCAAAACCTATCTCAGATTTATTGAACCAAAGGGAGTAGCTTCCTGGCCGATGGGAGAACTATCTGACCAAAGGAGTGCCTTTTGGTTTGCAATGATCAATTCAAGGGAAAAAAGCTTGGGGACTCACATCTTCCACTAGAAAAGACCACTGAGCTGATCTATTTCTTTAGGCAATAAATCAAACCTGACCTAGGGCTGCCCGTCAGTTTGCGACAGTCATGCTAGAAAGAATGCATCATAGTCTTACATCTTCCAAAGTGGAATGATTTCCAGGGTAACCTATTTATAACAAAATAGATTGAACCCGACCTAAGGGAGACTACAGAATGAGTGCCGACCTGGGGATTTATCTTAACTTAGGTAGTTAGGCAATTTCTATAGGGAGTTTTGCTGACACTACCCTAAAGATAGGATGCCTTCTTGGGAAAAGGGGCCCTTTGGGGGCTTGAATTTCTAATCCACAAGTGAATATTTATTCATTTTGTTTAGTTTGTTTATCATGGACCCTATTGGTTTGCGTGGGATCAAACTAAGAAAGAGCTTATATCAGCCTAGACCTGTCTCAGATTTATTGAACCAAGGGAGAATCTATGCATCTGCTGAATAAATTCTTAAACCATAAGGGTGGTTACTTAGAAAGGGGATTGTCCAATCCAAAAGTAACCCGGGTAGTGTCTAAATGGCATCACAAAGGATGTGATCTAAATAGAGTGCACACAGGAGAGAGGGGCTGCTAAGGGCTTAATCCAAAACCCTAGAGAAGATGACATGGCTAGTCATATATCCAATAGGTATTTGGTGGGCAACTCAAAGAGAAAGCTCAAGGACTCACATCTACCAAGAGTGGTGTATCCATTAGGCGAGTCGCTGTTAGCATAGTGAACATCAACCAACTTAAGGTGCCCATCAATTTGCAATAATCAGCTTAGGAAGAAAGCTCAAGACTCACATCCTCCCATAGTGGAACTCATTGATGGGATAGTCTATCTTTGGCTCGACAGGTGCTATCTGACCTAGGGCGACTACTGAGTGAATGCCAGTGATGGACTTATATCAACTCAAATGTAGTTAATAGGAAAGGAGCCTCTGGGGGACTTATCCTAGACCTCAAATATACTCAACCTAGTTACTACATCATGGCTAGATCAAGAAGAAAGCATGGGGACTCGCATCTTCTTAAGCAAAGTCAACATCAGGTAGCTTACTGGTTGGGCATCAAAGTGTACCATACTAACAAGGTGTTCATTGGTTTTCAATGGTCAAGTTAGGAAGAAAGCTCAGGGACTCACTTCTTCCAAAATAAGGAACCACTAGGGTGACATACTTATAAGGTAGCATGTAGACCTAGCCTAGAGCAGCTAATAAGTGAATGCCACAGGGGGACTCTCACATCAAAATAGTTTGAGATAAAAGATTTGTGTATGTTGTTGCGCATGTGTCAAAAGAAATAGGACACCTCTGGGGGACTTGTACACTACCTTAAACACGCTAGGAGGTTTGATGAAATGGTGCCACGGATGGAAAATAGGAATTCCCACTAAGAAAGGATGCTGCTTGGGTTCTCTCACACCTATCTTAGTTGTGTTAATTAAAATAAGATGCCTCTAGGGTTGTCTCACACCTATTCTAATAGCATTAGGAGATTGTGTTTGTGTTGTGAAGAGGGATAGGATGCCACTGGGGGACTCTTACACCTACCCTAAACACATCACGGCAGATTCGCAAGACAATCAAACAATGCTTCAAAAGAAGAGAAGATTTGATGAATGGAATTAGATTTTTATTCTTTTTATTACTAATTATTTTCAAACATGATTTATTTTATGGGTAATATTTCTTTAGATAGATCCCATTAATTAGAAGTATCAAGTGTTCCCCTTTACAATTAATAAGCTGATAAGATCCTCCTTGGTAGGCCTTCTCTATGACATAGGGGCCTTCCCAAGTGGGTTCAAACTTGCCTCCCATCTTTCGATGGGCAACAATTGGTCTCCTTAGAACTAACAAAAGTTCTCCTACTCAAAAAGACCTAGGGCAGACCAACTTATTGTGAGCTTGAATCATTTTGGCCTTGTACAACTCGAGGTTCTGGCATGCCCGTAGGCAACTCTCCTTCAAACCTTTGAGATCTTCTAACTGTAACATTGCATTCTACTATATAGTGATCTTGCTACCCAATGCTATCCTTAGTGAGGAGCTGAACTTCTAAAAATAGAATGACTTTGGATCCATACACTAAGGAAAATGGGGTAGTCTGAGTTAGAGTTTGGTATGTGGTGTGGTAGGCACATAAGGCTTCAACCAACTGCTCATTCCACTGTCATTTGTAGTCATCAAGAGTCTTCTTTAATATTTGGATGAGACTTTTGTTGAATGCTTCTGCTAAGTCATTTGCTCTAGGTTAGTAGATGGTGGATTATCTCCAATCTATTTCATGTCTTTTGGCAAAGCTATTGATCTTCATGCTTTTGAATGCAGTACCATTATCGAATATAATTCATTGAGGCACCCCAAACCTATATACGATATGGTTCCTAAAAAATTGAAGCACATGCTGAGTTGTGACCTCTTTGAGTGGGATGGCTTCGACCCACTTGGAAAAGTAGTCGGTGGCAGCTAAGATGAACCGATGTCCCTTGGAAGAAGGAGGATCGATCGGACCCATAATGTCAGTACCCCAACACTCAAATGGCCATGAGGCCAATGTAGGGTGTAGAATGTCGGGTGGTTGGTGGAGGACCGCGCACTACACCGATGGCATCTCCTAGCTACATCCATGCAGACTGTAATCATCAAAGGCCAGTATTATCCTAGTCTCTTGATCTTCATCTTCATCTTTGGACCGGATTGATATGCTCTACATAGACCTGAATGTGCCTCAGTTATAATTCCATGAGCTTCATGTTTATCTAAATAACGTAACCGCATTTGGTCAAAGGACCGTCAGTACAAGGTGCCATCAACGAGAGCATAGGAGAGGGCTCTCTGTTTCACCTAAAGGGCTTGTGACTTTTCTTGAGGTAGTTTTCCAGTGTTCAAATAATCTATGAACGGTTGCCTCCAATCTATCTCTTTATCCATTTTGGCAACGGCAACCTCCCTTCAAGAGAAAGTCTCTCGATGAGTTTCACATCAATAAGGGATAAGACTTGTCTATTTTTGACCTTATTAAAATGGACTCATCTTCCGGGTATGCCAATTCTTTGGCAAGTTTGGCCAAAGCATCTCTACGTTCTACCTGGGAACCTTGTAGATGGTGACTTCAGGAATTTGGGTCAACAACTTCATGGTATACTCATAGTAATGATGAAGCTTAGGTTTGAGAACCTTGTAAGACTTGACAATTTGATTGATGACCAGCTGAGAATCCCCAAAGATGTTGATGCTCTTGACACTGATAGTGATGGATAACTCTAGACCGACAATCAAAGCCTCATACTCGGCTTCATTGTTGGTGCAAGGATTGGAAAGATAGTATGAGAATCTCATCATATCGTGGTCTAGAGTTAGGAGAACTATTTCTACCCCTGCCTTTCCTGGAAGAGTAGATCATGGTGCTTCCCCTTTATGAAAAAAAGATGCACCATCAAAATACATCTCACATCCGTGATTGTTGGCCTCCCCTAAGTTTATGATTTGTTCATCAAGGAGATCGCCACTAAGAGAAGAATTAGCAGAAAGTGGGAGAGCTACTAGGAAATCTACTAGTGCTTGTCCTTTTACCGTACAAAGGGGTACTAATGTGATATCAAACTCTAAGAGAATCATGGACCATAATGCCAAACATCCGAATAGCATTGGCCGTGTCTTGAGATACTGTAATGGATTTATTCTGGAGTTCAAGTTCACCTTATGAGAAAGCATGTAGTGCCATAAATTTTGAGAGGCAAAGATTAAAGCTAGGCAACATTTCTCAATAGATGAATAATTAACTTCAGCAGTAATCAGATGAAGGCTGAGGTAGTAGAGAGCATTCTCCTTCCCTTCATCATTGGCTTAGGCCAATAGAGCACCGAGAGAGTCGTCCAATGCAGCAGTGTAGAGAATGAGTGGCCTTTCTAAGATAAGGTCTGCTAGAACTGGTGGCTTCTCCAAATACTGCTTGATGTCTTCAAAGGCATGATGACACTTGTCATCCCACTTGAACTTGGCATCCTTTTTGACATGTACTGAAAATGGCTTGCATCTCACCAATAGGTTGGAGATAAAGCATCTTAGATATGCTAGCCATCGTTGGAAGGATCTGAGTTGAGTTAAACTCTTAGGAGGTGGCATTTCTAGGATAACTTTTATCTTTTTAAGATCTATTTATATTCCTCGGCGTTGGACAATAAACCCAAAGAATTTCTGTGAAACTACTCCGAATGCACACTTCACGGGATTCATTTTGAGGTTATATTATCTTAACCGTTCAAAAACTACTCTCAAGTCAAAGTGGTTGTCTTCTTTTTCTCTGCTCTTGACTACTAGATCATCAACGTAACACTCAACCTAATGATGGATGAGTTCATTGAAGATCTGAGTCATGGCCCGTTAGTTTATAGCAATAGCATTTTTAAGGTCGAAAGGCATGACCCTATAACAGAAGATTTTGATCAGGGTTTGGAAAGTAGCATTTCTTTAATCTTCAGGAGACATCTTAATTTGGTTGTAGCCAGATGACCCAACCATGAAAGAGAAGACTGCATGAGATGAGGCGATGTCCACCATTAATTCTGGTATAGGAAGAGGAAACTCATCCTTAGGACATGCCTTGTTTAAGTCCCTAAAATTGATGCATTTATGAATTTGGCCATTCTTCTTCTTAATCAAGATGAATTTGGCCATTCCGTGATGAAACCAGCATTGATTAGTTTCTTGACTTTTGAAATGACCTGTTGTTCAATTTTTTAATGCGTCTAGGAGCTTGCTTAATAGGGGTAGCATTAGGATCTATTAGCTTCTAGACTACTACATTAGGAGATAATCCATGCATCTCTTCATAACTCCATACGAAGCAATCTTTAAACTCAGTCAACAACCTAACTAAGTCATTGGTTTCTTCTACATTCAGTAATGAACTGATGTATGTCGGGCGTGGATTTTCTTCTATCTTGAGGTTGATTTCTTTAAGCTTGTCTATTATTGAATGAATCTCCTCTTCAAATTTTGGCACTGCCTCTTTGATTTGGAGATCATCTGGATCATCTGAGGTTTTTAAACACACATTCTCATAAGAGTTGGGGTTGTGTGAAAGAACCTATTAGACTCCAAATGATTGATAACAACTAAGAAATAATCATCGTCATTGACTGGGCCCATTATACCGATTCTTAGTCCTGCTCTTGATTGTGCTTCCCTGCCTATATTATTCCATAGCTTTTCAAAGTACTTTGACCTGTGCCTGGACCATGTATAAGGAACTAAACATTTTTGTATAAGATTATGTACACAGGGCGAGTAAAAGTCAAATGGTAATTCCATTAATTTTTTAAATGTATCCTCCTCAAGTTCTACATCAACTTCAAGACTTGAGAATGATGATCCCAAAAAGATCTCTTTGGCTTCATGTCACTAGAAGACTTAGGGACTTTCTTAACTACTAAACCTTCAACTTTCTAAGATGTAAGTGAGGTTAGACTAAGGTTCCCAACTACTGCCTAATAGTTTTACATAAACCTGATTCAAATTCTTTGCTTTGTCTGGAGGCCTGGTCTTCATCTCTGTCTGGATCGAAAGTCACCTGCAATGGAACCCACTGAGATGGGTTGGCTGGTATACTAATCATATTAGGGTCATCCTTCGAGCTGGATTCCAAGTCTATGTGAATAGTAGGATACTCCTCTGAACCACGACCTCTAATGGGGTCTTCCACCTCTGGAGCTACCTCTATTTATACCTCTTCCTCTACCTAGTGGAGGTTGAGTCATCCTACATACATGTTCATATGATGGAATGAACTATGGTAATATATGGATCTATTTCTTCCACAATTCCCCTTTCTTGTTCACTTGAATTATCATTTTTCTTTTCTTTTTCTTTTAATTTTGAGTTTGAATTTTGTCCAAGTTCATGAAAAAGGGTGTTTTGAGGAAGATAGTAGGTCGCATCTTCATAAATCTAAACCTCTCTAACTGAAAATGGCTTTTCATCTCCATTAAGATGGTATTAAATCCCATCTTTTCTAAACTTGATGGAGGGAGGATGAAATTATCTTATTTTGATATATCCAAGGCCTACCGAGTAAAGCAGTGAATGAAGTATTCAAATCAATGATGTAATACTTGGCTTCAATCTTCCAGTCACCTATCTCCAAAGGTAATACTATAGAACCTAAAGTCTGCTCACCTTGTTCATTGAATCCTCTCAACATCATCTGATCTCCTCAGAGTGTGGAGATGTCAAACCTCAAATAGATAAGGGTCTTTGGACTCATAATGTTCACTGATGCACCTAGATCAATGAGAACTTTGGCAAGTCTAAACTTGTCCATGTTAATTGTGATGTAGAGGGGACAATTGTGCTCCAAGTCCTTATAAGAAGGTCTTCATCTGTGAAGGTGATCCCCTGAGCTTCTTTTGTGTAATGTGCCTCTTCACCTATAGCGATCAGCTGAGCTAAGCATATCTCAGGATCAAGGAGAGCCTTGTTTAATGATTCCCCCATCTCTTTGGATAAGGCAAGGGCATCGTATATGCTTAGCTAAGATGGAAACTTTCTTAGATGAGAAAGGACACTATAGTCCACCTTAGGCTGGTCATCCACAAGCATATCCAAGGGTGGAGCATCCTATGGAGGGGCTTCTCGATCCTTTGTACTAATGACTAGTTTCTCTCTATCTTAAGGTGTTGCCCTAGGAGGTAGAACCTTATCACTATGGAGGTTAACTTCGGTGATCTCTTGTGGTAGGGTAATGGAAGATTCTACCTACACATCAGGCTCACCTATAGGTTCACCTATGGGACCCTCAGAATCTGATGATTCCAAGTCTATCTCAAGATACGAACCCATAATATTCAGAGTAGGAAAGTCCAACTCTGAATCAGTAAGAGGAAGATCAAAATTATTATAGTTGTTTTGACTTGAAGAGTTATCATTAGGAATAGAAGACAACCCATCAGAAGTGACAGAGATGTAATTCAAATTAGCTCTATCCTTCAATTTCTTGGATTTGTTTTGGGGTACAAAGTAGAAATCAAGTAAAGTGAGTTGGGTGAGGGATTTGATGCCCTTATCTGCCGATATAAGAGTTCTACTAGTAGTAGAAGAAGAAGTACTAGCTGAAGTGGAGGAAGTAGTTAGTGTGGAAGTTGCAACTATAGGTTGGAGGCTGGACTCAATTGGTGGTTGCGCTACTGGGCTATCCTGGGCCAACACATGCTGCTGCTGCTACTATTGAGCTCCCGCTTTCCTTGAGTTGGCACTTGTAACTTGCAAACCTTCCTTGATGTTGGAGGTTTGAGGAGCACACAGTTTCTTGATCTTGGATGATCTTCTTAGAGGTTTTGGATAAAGAAATATCCCAATCTTCTTTAGTTTTGGAAGGATCACATGTATCCCAAGGATTATTTGTTCCGATGGGTATTCCTTTGGGATAATTATAGCATCGATCTTGAAGCTATGT
Organism: Cymbidium sinense; assembly: GCA_021442155.1. Lineage (NCBI taxonomy): Eukaryota > Viridiplantae > Streptophyta > Magnoliopsida > Asparagales > Orchidaceae > Cymbidium > Cymbidium sinense. The sequence goes on along the minus strand of CM038214.1, from coordinate 4,487,566 downwards.
TCAAGCCAGTCCTTAAATGTTAAGCAATCCTCCAAAACATGGCCTAGCATATAGTGGTAGGGGCAAAAGTTAGGATCATGACTTTTTTTTCCTACTCTAGTTCCTTGCTTGGGTAACTAAAAATCAGGCTTCTTTAAATGATTCTTAAAGATCTTTCTGATTACCTCCTCTTAAATGAATAAAGTTAGTTAAACTTATCTAAAAAAGTAGGTGGACTATAGCTACCTAGTGGCGGTATGTACTGTGGTGTGGTTTGGTTAAGGCGGCGATGGCCATGGAGGTTGTGGAGGCTAGTAAGGGCTACCTTGGTAATGGCAAAGGAGGTGGAAGTGAAGGTTGTTGAGGTAGTGGTCTCTGACTCTACTTGCTTCCCCTTATCTACCACTCACTACTCCGCTTCTTTTCATAGACCTTGCTTTGCTTGTGCAATTGGTTTTGAAAAGGAAATTGTTTGGCCTCTACTTATATAGCCTTATTGATTAGGTTCTCAAATGTTTTGATAGTAAAGCCCTTAAGCATGAAGGAATGAGCCATGGATATTCTTTAGAATAATGTCAATGACATGCTGCACAGATAACAGTGACTCACATTTCATACTTAGGTTATGCCATCAGAGAATATAATCAATAAGAGACTCACCTAGGTATTATTATGCTACAATTAATCACCAACAGTAACCTTTTGCTGAGCTCCAGCAAACCTCTTGATAAAGAGTTGCTCTAAATCAGCAAATATCTTTACTGAACCATTGGGCAGTTCAACATACCAATTGAAAGTAATCCTTGCTAGGCTACTAACGAAGAGGCAAAATAGTAAAGCATCGCTGCCATCGGTGTTGCAATAATTGGTCCTGATGTGTGCTATATGCTTCCTTGGGTTTCCACTGCCATCAAAGCTTTTGAAGGAAGGTGGCACAAAACCCTTGGGATATTGGATTGCAGTGAATTCCTCACGGTAGAGTCTACCTTTTGTAACTCATGATCCTCCCGTGCTAGAGCCAATGCTTCCTTCACTTGGCTCAATGATGGATCGATGTCTTTTTCTTATATGGATAGACTTTTCATTATCTTCCCATACATTCTAGTGCTACCTTGCTCGAGGTAAGGTCTTGGCTAGGTCCAAGACATGCACTAACTTCAGAACTAATGTCGGTTGTAGTAGGATGAACCACTGGGGATTATTTCTAAAGTACTAAAATTACTACTAATAAGTCCTCAAGTTGTTGTGCCATCCTATCTATCTACTCATCTTTTTGCTTCAACTAGTATCGGAGGTGTTGGGCTGATGGGGCTGTGTCTTCCTGATCAACCTCATCACCTTCCATGGCTCTACTCCGAGGAGATCCATCTAGTATCTACCATAACCCGGTTGAGTCTCCAAACAAATCATCTTCATTAGGGTTGAAGCTAACCTTCTCCTCATCCAACCAATCATACCCCGTCTCCTTCTTCTACAAGATAAAGTGCTACTATCTCCTTGGGAGAATGATCTATCTGAATAGGAACAAATGATCTCGACTGATCGATGTAATCTGTCATGCGAGGCACCCTCCTCACCTGAGGTCAATCTATAGTTGGCTCACTATTTATCATAGAGCTATCATCTGCCATCTTAGGATTCCATCTCTATTGTTGAACTAGTGGCATTGGTGAAAGGATGACCACTATGCTTCGGGGTCACCACTCCCTCCGCACATCACCCTAAGGTCAAGCGAGAGCCTCGCCATAGTAGGCAGTGTAAATGAAGTCGGATCCCTCGGCCATAGCTGGATCACCAATGGGGAATGCTTCTCCTCAGATATGTCCTTTATGGCCTTTGATGGAACTGGAGATGTTGTGACATGAAATGGTGATGGTGGATGGATGGTAGAGCGGTGTGGTGGAGACACCACCGACTCTCTATGAATAGGAGCTGTCCTCCAGTGATGGCTGGTCCTAGTAAGTAGGATGCTATTTTTATGGTCGGCGTGGGTAGCACGTCGAGTTGGAAAAATGAGTGCGATGGGTGACTTATACTCCACCTCTACCTTGGTAATATATGTCGACCTCTCCTAATGAATATGTTTCCCCACACTATGGGGGATGATAGATCTTCTATCATTGAGCTCTCATCCATAAGCTCCGCCAGACTAATCGGGGCACATATGACCTAACTCGAAGCGATTGATCGACCCGGTTGTGGTGAAGTGTGTCCTCCTAGCATCCTCTATATCTAACCCAGGGAGAGGATGAAACTAATTTGCTGTAATTGGTGGTGAAGTCAAAAACTCCTTAACGGCTGAACAGCCTCCATCTCCCTAGCAATCCTGGTGTGATACCACTTGATCATATGATTTTTGTTCCATCACTATGTTCTGATAGGATGAGAGGAGTGAGAGCTAGACCCATACTCAAAAGTAGGGGAGGCAATCCCTGAGATCAGGGGAGCCTTACCGTTATAGGGTACTAATGAGAAGGTGCTAGCCCTCACTAGGGCAGCATGAGAAATCACAGGGCACACTAAAAGCGGGGCTCTGGTTGGACTACCACTGCTTTTCTCTTCAATGAGGAGATATCAAAATCTGAAGGTAGATCAATCTAGATGACCAACTTCTGCCCGGCCACCGTAGTCCTACTGACAGTCATGAGGGTAGTGCCCTCACATGTGATCCTCACTCCTTCAAACCCCTACCGAAATGGATTAGGTGTGTATGATCAAATCAGGGGAAGTTGGCCTAGAACAAAGCCAAATCCATGCCTTGAGGGAAAGTAAATGCAAACTTCTGTGAGCCTACCATTTCAGATCAACTGCAAAGACTGAAAAATTGAGCTATCGATCTGAATCGCAATATAGAAATGAGCTTGGATTTCTATTTTTTGATTTTGAATTTGAATTTGAACCCACATCCAACATCTTGGAAGTGTTAAGTGGGGTTCAAATGGATTAAAGAGGATTTAGAAATTTGATTGAAAAGAGGAATTTTTGAGTATGAACTTCAACAAATTTGGGTATGTTGAAAAATGGATTCAAATATTTTAGAAGGATGCTTCCATATGTTCATGTTTGTTTGAATTTAGATACTTTGATTGGAGGACCCTTTCCTTTAACAAATTTGAGTATGTTAAAGTAAGGGTCACTTGATTTTTTTTGATTTGGTGTTTTAACTTACTTAGCAAATTTGGGTATGCTAAGTGAAGTATTTAAAAATAATTATTTCTTTTTGTGAATTGTTGTTTGATTTTGAAAATTGGAATTCCCACTTAGCAAATTTAGGTATGCTAAGTGAAGAACCCTAGTGTGTTTTTGAAAGATTTTTGAAAATAGGATTCTTAGCAAATTTGAGTATGCTAAGAAAATCCCAAGGTGTTTCATTTGTTTTGGATATTTTTATTTCTTTTTGCAAAAGTAAGATTCTTAGCAAATTTTAGTATGCTAAGAAAATCCTATTGTGTTTCATTTTTGTTTTGATTTGTTTTTGATTGAAAGTGGAGACTTTACTGTAGCAAATATGGTATGCTAAAGATGAAGTTCCACTTAGTTTTGTGAAATGGAAATTAGCAAATTTGAGTATGCTAAATTCAATTCCAAAAGATGTGTTCAAAATTTTTTATTTGGTTTTGAAAATGGATTCTTCTATTTAGTAAATTTGGTATGCTAAAGAATGAAGTTCCAAAAAGTGCTTGAAAATTTTTGGTTTTGAATTTGGAGACTTCACTTAGCAAATTTGATTATGCTAAATGAAGTTTTAAAATGTGTTTCAAAATGTTTGATTTTGAATTTGGAGACTTCACTTAGCAAATTTGAGTATGCTAAATGAAGTTCCAAATGTGTTTGAAAATTTTTGATTTTGAATTTAGAGACTTCACTTAGCAAATTTGAGTATGCTAAATGAAATTCCAAATATGCTTGAATTTTTTTTTTTTTTTGGTTTTGAATTTGGAGACTTCACTTAACAAATTTGAGTATGCTAAATGAAGTTCTAAAATGTGTTTGAAAATTTTTGATTTTGAATTTGGAGACTTCATTTAGAAAATTTGAGTATGCTAAATGAAGTTCCAAATGTGTTTGAAAATTTTTGATTTTGAATTTGGAGATTTCACTTAGAAAATTTGATATGCTAAATGAAATTCCAAATGTGTTTGAAATTTTATTTGGTTTTGAATTTGGAGACTTCACTTAGCAAATTTGAGTATGCTAAATGAAATTCCAAATGTGTTTGAAAATTTTTGATTTTGAATTTGGAGACTTCAGTTAGCAAATTTGAGTATGCTAAATGAAGTTTCAAATGTGTTTGAAAATTTTTGATTTTGAATTTGGAGACTTCACTTAGCAAATTTGAGTATGCTAAATGAAATTCCAAATGTCGTTGAATTTTTTTTTTTTGGATTTTGGAATTTGGAGACTTCACTTAGCTAATTTGAGTATGCTAAATGAAGTTCCAAAATGTGTTTTGAATTCTGATTTTGAATTTGGAGACTTCTCTTAGCAAATTTGAGTATGCTAAATGAAGTTCCAAAATGTGTTTTGAATTTTGATTTTGAATTTGGAGACTTCACTTAGCAAATTTGAGTAGGCTAAATGAAGTTCCAAAATGTGTTTTGAATTTTGATTTCGAATTTGGAGACATCAAAATTTGAGTATGCTAAATGAAGTTCAAAATGTGTTTTGAATTTTGATTTTGAATTTGGAGACTTCACTTACAAAATTTGAGTATGCTAATTGAAGTTCCAAAATGTGTTTTGAATGTTGAAAATATGATTGTTAAGTTATGATTTTTGAAAAGAAGACTTCCACTCAACAAATTTGGGTATGAAGGAATGGAGGTCAATCTTATTTTTGAAATGTGAAAATTTTATTTTGTGTGTTATTATTGCTTTTTGAAAGAGAGAATTCCAACTTAATCATATATGGGATATGTTTAAGTGGGATTTCCAAATGATGTTATTTCTATTTAGGAATGAAATCTTCATTGAATAAATTTGGGTATATTGAATGAAGATGTTCATATGTGCTTTTGAAAAATTTAGTTTTATTTGTAAATGAAGTTTCCATTCAATAGGTGTGAGCACAATGAATGAAATGGTTCATGTTTGCTTTTTTTTTTTAAATTTATTTTTGATTTTGATTTTTGGAAAGATGATTGTTTATTTTATTTTTAAAAAAAATTTCATCAAAATGAATGGAAGGAAGATGTTCATTTGTGCTTTTTGAAAAGATTGTTAGTTTTACTTTTGAAAATTCCTACACGTAACAATCATGAGAATTGTTAAATGAGCATGATTTAAGAAACTTGTGGAAAATATTGCATTTTGAAAGAGTGTTTTTGGAAAGCAAGATTCTTATAGAAAATTTATTTTGTCTTTATTATTTTAGAATGAACCTTTCCTTATCATAAAAAATGATAAGGAGGAAGTCTTAAAATGTTTTTTTCTTTAGATATTTTTATTTTTACCCATTGGAGAATCAATGGGGTTTTAAGACCAACACGGGGTGAGGTCCTAAAACCTAAAGATGTTGGCTAACTAACTTAACTTAAGAATGAAATATGCTAAGTGCTAGCGGAAAGAAAGATAGTGTCTTCTCATATCAAAGTACAAACCCACTATCGATACTTGAAGACAACAATCATTTACCAAAGATGGAGAGAGGAACCATCCCAGAGTCACCTTATGTGGTGAAAATTATTCTTATACATTTCTTGCCTTCATCTATTTCTCTCCCTTTTTGAAAAAGAAGTTAAATGAAAACAGAAATATATAAAAATAATATGCCTGGTTTGGGACACCATGTAGATCTGCAGATGTTCTTATTAAGGTGATCGGGTATGACATTGAGGAGAGATGTACTATCTCGAGAGATAGAAGTCATCACCCTACAATGGACCTAATCACCCGGAAAAGGAGTCTTAAGGACAATGTGTTTGCATATGTACCAAATATTCTTCTCCTACTTTACATGGAAAAGTAAAGTAGGGTTTATTTTAAATAGGGTTAGTTTAGTTTCCTACAGGGCAAGCCCCCATAATTAAATACATCCTAAGGGACAAGATCCCTTAGAAATATTCTCGATTAGGATAAATGATCATTATCTCCAAAGATTTTAATAGGTAGGACTATCAATCGATTAGTTTATTTTAGAAGATCAAATGGGATTGATCAAAGAGAGGGAGTTATTATTGAAGCCAAAGGAAGATAAATAGGAGATTCCCATGATGCTAGGAAACCTATCGAGCATTTCAAACTATCCTATTATTAGGCTTTACATTTTTGAAATTGATTTAATTTGTTTGAGTTGAATTTTTCATTAGAAATTTAGGGCGTATGATTCCATAAAATAAGATTATGAAAATGCCTAAGAGGTGAGGATTTAAGCTTATGGCCTATGAAAGGGAGAAGCAACCTCAAAAATTAAATCTAGGGAGCTTTGGTGAGTGCCGAAAGCACAACCTAAATCTAAGGCAAAACTGGGTATTTTGTTTGCCTCTATAAGAGAGGACAAACCACCCAACTATTTGGACTTACAACTGCTTGGGGGTAACTGCCAACTGACTCCTCCTACGATTTTAAATTCGTGTAGGCAAGTCATATGCTTTATGCAAGATAGCTAAGTTATTTATTTAGAAAGAGACTAAGTCCTTAAACTCACTCCCTAAAGAGACTAGGTCATGTAAGGACATGCTCAAATGATCTAAATCTAATGCAATTCAGATTTCATTTTCTTTTTATTTTTGGATAATCATTTTGACTCAGGCTAATAGGATTCATATGCTTAATGCATGAGAAATGAGATTATTGGCCAAAATCAGCTAGAAGGGAGGAGGTGTGTTTCCACCATGGCTCTCAAAGGTCGATCCAAGTTCCTCTGGCAAAGGTAGAAACCCTCCAATCAAGACTAAAAATAATATGCATTTGTGCATGATATTATAAAAGAAGTGCTCATCCAGCTAAGGGGTTGCTAATTCTTTTATCTTGATTTTTAGCCTAAGCTTTAGGTGAGGTTATGAGTTCTTTAATTTTAGTTTTGAATTGTTAGATTTGGTAGAAGATTTATTTTTTCTTAAGAGCATAATCCACATCCATACACATAAAGCAAGGAAGAAACTAAAAAAAGGATGCCACTTAATGCACAAGCTAAACAAATCATCAATCAATTTATAAAGCTAATCACAAAAGAATAAGAGGCCATTATGGTCGTACCATCCCGAAAACAAATTGGGTAGCCAAGCTCTACCTTATACATTATATATGAATTAAATATAATTAAGCAAGGAACTCATTGTTATGGGGATCTTCAAGTATCACTTCTTCATTCTTCTTTTCTTCTTTCTTTTCTTTTCTTCTTTCTTCTTTGGTTCCATCTTTTGGATGGTTGGAAGGTGGATGCTCCAAAGGCTTCACATGGTGTATAAGAAGAAATCTTAAGACCAATGTTCATCCTAATCCCCATAACAATCATTCCAAAATCCTAATCATTAAAGATACATGAAAATGAAAATTAAATCTAACTAATACCTATAAAATAAAGGTTAGCTAAACAAACTACCAAATCCTAAGCATGTATGTTGGACTTAACATCTGACACATGGGTGACTAAGTCCACCAGGCCTATTGGATTATTCTTAGGGGTATAAGCACCTGCACAGCAAAAGAATTTACATTTTTATTTATTACAATGCCCCTTAAGCACAATCCCCTGCAGAAGATTATGGTTAGACTAAGATCTCCCTTCCATTCATTCTACACACATACATCCTAACATCCAGACTAAAACATATATCACAAAACAAAAGTAAGCATCAAACCATGCACAACCCTAACCTAAAGCTAGAAGTGGTGACTTAGCCTAATGTATGTGCTTTGGAGGTTTGTGTGGTATGCTTAGCTATGGCTTTAAGTTAGATATTTCTAAGTGTGAAGCATGTTCAACTTAGAGGAGGGTTTCATTTAAGTGATTTAATTATTTTGGGTTTATTTTATTTCATGTTATGATTAGGTTCAAGTGAATCCTAGAATTAATTACTAAGTTATAAAGAGAGGGAAAGAGAAGAGAACTTCTCTTTCCGTTCCTAACCTAAGTAATTTCTAATGTAGATTCATATTTTAGTTCTATTTAGTGAATACTTTAATTAGGTGTTTTAATTAATCCTAAGCGTATATGGACTATAAACAAACCCATTCAAAAATAAAGGCATTTTAAGATTAAATAAAATAAACTAAAATTCATAGAACATACATCACTTCATTTCTTTCCCAACATATATAGCATGCATATGAATGAGTCCTAAGCATATCTATACACACAAATGAAAATTTTTAACACACTTTATGATGCATGCTAAGTAATTCATTTAAGAAAATTTGAAAGTTTATGATGTATGATTTTCGTTAAGTAGCAAAGGGGTTTCTTATCCAACTTTCACATGCACATATGAATGTATGAAAGGCATAAGTGAGTACGACGCCATTGTTAACCAGGGGTGTAAGGTACAAGACTTACTTAGGACTACTTAAAGCCTCGCAACCTCAGGATTTTCTAGACTAATATACCACTTTCCTTAAATACAAGCATGTGTACAAAAGAAATGAATGGAAAAGAAAGAATGCAAAAGTTGGTGTTGATTGATTTATTTTTGTTTATGCAATTTATATGTGAAAGCATAGGTATCTTTCTTAAGTGATAGTATAGGAATGAATTGGATATAGAATTAGACAAGTGTTAGGTTCTTTTTAAATGAACCATACACCTTGCCAAATCAAAACTATAATAAAAGAGAATGGAAGGAAAACCTATAATAAATATATCCTTATATTTTACTCACATGCAAACCTATAAGTAATATATAAGTAACAAACTTTCAATTTTGATAATTGATTCATATATTTAAAAATAATTTGAATTTAATAGTGATAATAGTTACTCATATTCTTACTTTAGCCAACACATGCAATTTGACATAAAGGAAATATTTCCAATTTATATTTGATTTTTGAAAAGCATGGATGCATGAAACCATATGCCATACATATTTAACATGTTGGGGAAGAACTAAAGCAATGAAATCATGTAAACACATCACTTTAATTAAATCCTAAAGACAAAATTATGAAATAAGAAAGATTAAAGTAAATCAAAGTTTGTTTAATATTATTTTTGTGTGATTTAGAATTTAATTGAATTTTGAAAATGTGAATTAAGTTTGCTGTTCCTAACCCATTCCCACATGTGTTTGACATATTTGTTCATTTTTGAGATGATTAGATTCATTTTATATTTTGATTAGGTTGAGGTATGAATTAAGCATGTTAATTAACCCTTACCTACACCACCTTAGCATAGTTAATCAGATAATTATGAGCTAATGAGATGACATAAAATCTCACAAGGAATTTAAATTTGCAATGCACGTAGGAAGAAATGGGCCTAATGCAATTTGGCTCATGATAATTAGTGAATTAACTCTTAATTAAGAGAGGATTTAGAGAGAAAAGGGGATTCAGGGAATAGCTTAGGAGAAATGCCCCAAAAGTATTTTCTAAGCCTCCAATTCACTGAAACAGACCTTAATCAACTTCAATATAAGATTAAAACACTAATCAAACCCTTAATTAACCTTAATTACATAAAGGGCATAATTAGGAAATGAATTTGCAATTCCCCCAATTAAGCCACCAATAAATCCCAAAAAAATTAGGGGAGGTAGAAGTCATCCCCCGAAATATACTCAAGAAATTTGAGAATAATTAGTGGATTAAATATGAAGTAAATAGCAAATTAAGATTTAATAAAAAAATATTAAAGATATAATAATATCATTAAAACCAATTTAGATTTTTCTAATTTTAGATTATTCATTATCTTTGGTGGTAATTTACCTCATATTTTTCAAATTTTTCTTTAGAGAGATATGAATTTTTAAAGGTTAAAGGATTAATTAGAAGTTTTTAAAACTTAATTAATCCCTTAATCCAATCGACGCGCCACACAAGCGCTGACGAGGCTGCGCTTTACATGCGGTAGGCGTTGAGTGGTAACTTAAACATCTTGTCGTAGAGCCGCGTGGTGGCAGCGCTACACACTTTGGCCTCCTCCGTTCAATCAAAGATTAAATGGCTAGGATTTAATTTGTGATTCAGAGGAATAAAATTAGGATATAAAATGTGTGTTTAATCTCAGCCGTCCATCCAAAATGCGGATGGATGGCCAGAGATCTATCCCTGCCAAAGCCTGTGATCTATGGGGACTGTCCATGTTCTAGGCTTTGATCTGAGCTCGATTAAGCTTAGATTGGGATGAAACTTTGCACACACCATCTAACCCTAATGGCAATCACATCTAATGGTTGAAATCTCATGCCATTAAAATTTCTTGCATAAAGGACCAACACACATTGAGTTTAGTGATCGAAAAATATCTCTCAAGGTGATCAATCAGCGCTTGATTCCTTGGAGGAGCTTCGTCTGGTTGAGACGATGCTTTGGTGAAAGTCTTAGCTCATGAGGTTAAGTGGATAGCTCTATGGACCAACCACTCCTTAGCTTCCTTGAGGATTTGATGGAATTAGATCTCCGTTTGCCTTTGGAACTTGAGAGAGAGCTTAGGAAAGCTTGACTTGGTCCCCTGAGGGAGTGTGCAAAGGGAATTGACTTGATTTGGTGTGTGGAGAAAATTTGCAAATCAATGGAGCTCCCTACTATCACTTAAGGAAAATTGAGAATGGCCAATTCAATATCCTTCTAGGAAGCTTAGGATCACTCAAGAATGGTTCCTAACACTCTACCTTACTCAATCAAATTATCCTCTATTGAAATTAAAGTGGATTAGAGAATATTGCCCCATAGGAAATCGTCAAGCTCCACTTACCATTTTGATCCAATTGACTTCAGGTAGTGGGTTGTTCGGTCTATTAAAAGCTTGCACATGGTCAGTTTGGGCTAGGGAGTGCAGTGGTAACTCCCATGTGCTTCAAATAGAGTGGGAGCATGATTCCCATGTGGCTAATTTGAGCCATGTGCTTGGTTTTGGCCTTGGCTCAAGTTGGGCTAACCCAAACCCATTGTGTTGGGTGCACCGCTCTCCACAGGGTCTACTTGACTTATTTGGAAAGTATCAAGTAGGTGTGAAGAGAAATTGACCAAATTCCCCATAGATTTGACCAAAAAATTATTCTATGACCTAGGGGTAGAATGGTCATTTAGCTAATTCTTGAATTTGGATATGTTGGGTATGTTGAAAAAATAGGTTTGGCCAAGTTTCATAGGATTTGGAGTTCATTTGGTATGGTTTGGCTCATGTTGACCCATTTAGGTCAAAATTAACTTGGGTCAGGTTGACCAATTGATCAAATTGGGTCTAACCAAGGGTTGGGTCAAGTTCATATACCCATTTGAAATGTTTTTGGTGGTTTGATTTAATTTGGTTTAGGTTTGAATTTAGTTCATACAACTTCATTTAGGTCAAATGGGTCAAGTTAACCCATTTGACCGATTTGAGCTTGGTCATGGGTAGGTTTAGGTTTGGTTAGTCATATGAAGTGGATTGGTATCTTTGTTTCCAATCTATTTTGGTTAAGTTTGAATTTGGCTCAAAATGTCCCTTTAGGTCAAGTTGAATTCAAAGTCAATTGGGCTAAGTTAGGTTTAGTTGGCCAATTGAGGCTTTGCTCAAGTTCAACAAGTGATTTGGAATGAACTTGATCCATTAGTTTCAACCAATTTGGCTTAGATCAAGTTTTGACACATTTTAACTTTTAGGTCAAGTTGGGTCAACTTGGGTCAAGTGGCCAATTAGGGTAGGTTAGGCTCAAATGTTGACTTGGTCAAGTACAAACATAGTTCATGAATGAAATTAGATCAATGTTTTCAATCAATTTGGCCTATGGTAGATTTTGGCTATGTTAGGTTTCATTTGGACTAAGTGTTGACTCGGTCAACCCTTAGGTTTGACTTGGTTTGACCCAATTTGATTGATTGATCATCTTGTGATGATTGTTGATCATAATGAGAGGCATAGGTGAGTTTAATTCAATCTAATTTAGTTAGATTAGAATTTGGCTCATATTTTAGGTCACTTTGGGTCAAGTGACCTTAAGTGGGTCAAATGGCTTGGTCGAAGCTTGATTTGAGTTTGATTGAACTTGTATATGGACTTATGATTGAAATATAAATCCATTTGCAAGTGATTTGAAGTTAAATGGGTTTTGATTCATTTGACAATTTCATATTCAAAGGAAGAACATGAATGGATTTTGGCTTGATTTTTGAATTGAGTTTTGATTTGGTGATTGAAGTTTTATTTATATTTGGATTCATGATTGTAGGGTTGATTGTATCATGAAAGAAAATCAAAGTTTGGCTTGATTTGGTTAAGTTCATGAGTTTTGACTTTAAAGGCTTAGCTTGGATTTTGAATGGATTTGATTTTGGAAGTGGTTTTGATTGTTTGAATTTATATTTCATTTATATATGTGAATGAGAATATAAATGGGTTGGAAAATTTGATTAATTTGAAGTGATCATGATTTAGGATTTAAGTCCATTAAAAGGAATTTAAAGGACTTAGGAAATTTTGGAGTAGGACTTGAATTTTGGATTTAGATTTGATTGATTTATATTTATATTTCATTTATATATGTGAATATAAATGAGAATATAAATGAGTTATGAGAAAATCTCATGATTTTGAATTGATTGGAATTTGATTTAGACTAAACCCTTAAGAGGGAAATTAAGGACTTAAGAAGGATTTTATATTTGGAATTTAATTTTTGGATTTGAAGATGATTTTGGATAAGTCCTTAAGAGGAAATTTAAAGGACTTAGAAAAGATTATGAATTGAGTTTTGAAATTTTGAATTTGGCTTCAATCATGGATTTTAATTATGTCGTATTTGAGTTTGGTGAAAATCAAATAAGATTGATTTGGAGTTTGACTTGAAGGAAGGAAAGTGAGGAGTGGTTCAAGCTAAGGGTAGGCAAATTTTCCTAAGACCCTTAAGTCATGACCTATTCCTATGGCTAACTCTTCTATGTCTTTAGGGTTAGGTTGAGTGCCCACCTAATCACTAGATGTATCTTAAGACTAAGGAAATCTGAAAGTCTACGGGAAGTCCTATGTCTAAGATGGAGGGATTGAGAGCTCATTCTAAAAATGAGGTCAACAAGCCTCTTAACCCAAGTTAACCCAATTTGACCTAAAGAACCAAATTGGACCAAATCATGCCCTAACCCAAATTAAATGCAACCAATGGCTTTCATCCATCACCAATTGAGTATTGAACATGATCCAACCACCAATTAAAGCCAATTTGGTCAAACCATGCCAATTGACACATTTGACTCAATTTGACCTAAAGGATCAAATTGAGCCAAATCACATTCTAATCCAAATCAATTCAAAACAATATATCTAACCAATCTTAAATGACTAATTGAACATGAACCAAACACCTCACCCAAACTAATTTGACCAATTTGACCAAATTGGCCAACTTAGCTCATTTGACCCAAATAAACTCACATGAATGAAATTCAACTTCAATACAAATTGGAACAAACCAATTGCACCAACTCATTCCAAATGACCAATGGAACATAACTTAAGTCTGCTCTTGACCCAATTTGGTCAAATGGTGAACCTAGCCCAAATGATCCCAATTTGACCTATATGGATCAAATTGAGCCAAATCCAACCAACCTTGGCATGACTCACCGTTAGGTCCTCACTGACTTGCCCAAGTTGACCCAACCCATGGTGAACCCTAGTTGGGTCAACCCAATTGAATCAAGCCCTACAAATAAGACAAAATCCCTATTTGGAAGGGCTATCCACTCCTCCTACCCTTGGAAGCCACCTTTGGTCTTCTTCGAGCATAGGAAGCCACCTTTGGTCTTCTTCGAGCATAGGACCACTGACCCAACCTAACTCAAAGCTATTGGATTTAATCCATGGTCAATAGAGGGTAGCCTAACCCTTGGTTGACCATTGGTCCACCTAAGGAGAAGTGTACACTTGATGGTGGCCAACCAAACTCACTTGACCACTCTAGCTCCTCCACCTCATTAGTACTCTGCCACCCCTCACCACCAACTTTGGTTGAATAGCTGCCAAAGGCTAAACCAATCCCAAGCCTTTGTTTACCTGGGGAGGAGAGTATACACCTTCACATCCATTCAAACTACACAAAGACCTTCCTCAGTTAAATTTGTACAGTCCCAAACCTTCTCTCAAGCTTCCCATGCATCCGACCATTGATGAGACTAAGTTCCACCCACACTCGAGAGCTCCATCCATCCAACCTCACCAAATCTCCACCAAAATTAACCTCTCCCAAGCCTTCATGCCAAGGGCATGAATGAGAATTTTTTAGGAATGATTGTCCGAAGTTTATCTTTGTGCTAAGAACACGAAGAAGAATATACTGGGATTGAATCATGCCAAGGGCATGAATTAGAATTTGTTAGGAATGGATGGGATTTGTATTAGGATTAGTTTGGTTTGATTGAGTTAGTTTATTTGATTTAATTTGGTTTCATTAGTTTTATTGGTTACGTTGAAGAATTTTATTTAATTTTGGAGACTCATGTTGATTTTGATTTTATATTTAATTATTGAATGGATGTGGACCCTATCGATTTATGATGGGCCACACTAAGGATGGGCTATAGGAGCTTAGACATACCTTAGATTTACTAGCCCGAAGGAGTAGTCCTCTTATCCATAGAATGATACTATTCAACCTAAAGGGAAACCACTAGGGGAGGGGCTGTAATGGCTTAATCCAAACCTAAAATAGTCACTCAACAAAAGAGCCTCAAGGCATGATCCTAACCCTAAACACATGATAATGGACCCAGACATTGTGCGATGAGTCCCACTAAAGAAGGGTTATAAAAGTTTGGACTTACCTTAGACTTACTAAATCAAAGGAATAGTCTACTAGTCATATAGTGATCCAACCTATGAGTTGCCCATCAATTTGTTTAATTAGAAAGAAAGCTTGGTTACTCACATATTTTAGAGTGGAATCAACCAGAGGGTGACTCATCATTTGAAGCAAGTCAAACCTAACCCTAAGTGGGAGTCTAGGGAGGCTAGATCCAAGGATTCATAGTGAGGAGCCATAGGGGGTCTTCTAACATGATTTTATTTGCTCAAAATAGATGTATTTGGAAAAGTGTCACTGGGATCTACATATGATTTCATTGGTTTGTTTATGAACCTTGTTGGTTTGCAGAAACATTAAGAAGGATCCAAGAGCTCATTGTTTTGCAATGATCAGTTAAGAAAAAGAAAGAAAAAGGACTCACATCTTCCAAAGATGGGCAACCTAAGTGATCCACTAATTAGTAGTGAATCGAACTTGATTTAATAGATAAAATGAGGTGCACTAGGGTCTTACCTTCAAGTAGCCCAAAACATGGACTGTTTATGATTCATGTTTGTGTGTAATTTTAGTTGTGTGAAGAATGAACTGGTTATCTTACATTTGTCTAAACATCAAGAATTTGTTAATTGGATTAATTTAAGAAAAATTTGATTGAATGATCATTGATGAAAATATTATTTAGAACATTATTTATGCATAATATTTCTTTAGATAAAGCCCATTGATTGGAAGAAGGAACATGTTCTCCTTTATAGTTGATTTGTTGATAAAATACATTTGGTAGAGCTCATTTTTTTGCAATGATCAAGTTAAGAAGAAAGAAAACTCCCATCTTGAAATGGGTTATAAATCTTGATAACTTCATTGAGCTTTAACTTGAAAAGCTCTAGGGAACTTGCTTGTTATGACTTAAAGTATTATAAATATATGTTTGTTTTGTTTTTTGTGTGTCTTAGATTTTGAACTCTTATTTGTCTTAAGCATTTTGATCAATTGTAATTCTACATTAGATCAAAAGATGATTAGAATTTAAGAAAAATTTGGAACATATTATAAGCATGGGATATATTATTGTTGGAGTTTTATAGGTGATGGAAAGCCCGAAGAATACTTTGTACTCCATTTGATAGTTGCATCTTCTTAAGATATTTGGATGGTAGTTTTATTGAAAGCTTCCTAAACCATTTGTTAGATAGTATATGGTAGAATACTTAATTTATGTTGTGTCTTTGGGTGAAGTTGTTGATCAGGTGCTTTTGAAAAGATAGTACTCTTCTCAATATGATTTATGGGTATTCTAAATCTATACATGATATGGTTCTTAAAAAATTAGAGCACATGCTAAGCTTTGACTTTGAATAGAATTATTGCTAGAAAAGCACCATAGCTACTAGGTGTCTGATTGGATGATGGAGGATCAATAAACCCACTTTAACCAACACTCAATGGACATGAAGTATATGGTAGTGTAGAATGTTTGGTGGTTAATGTAGAATAATCTATGCACTTAAAACTTGTTGAATGCTTGGTACATCCATGCAACCTTTGATCATATTGGAGAATATCAAATCTAATCTTAGCTTCATCTTAAGACCATGATATGAGCTCACAAAATATTAAATATATCTTGGTCATGAATTATGGGCTTCATGTTTGCCTAAATAGTAATCACATGATCAATGGACCATGATATAAGCACACCATCTCAAAAGCATAGAATATTAATGACTTGGTGGGCTTGAGATTTCTCTTAAGGTAGTTTGCCTTTGTTTAAGTATCAATGGTTTCCTCCATCCCAAGCTCTTCATCCTCTTTGCAATGGCAAACTCTTTCAATAGTATATTTGCCATAAGTTCAACATCAAAAGGTAGGATTTGTCTATTGTGAAACTCTGACAATCTATTTCATCTTGGACATGCCAACTCTTTTGGTGAGCTTGTTGCATCCACATGTATTTCTCTAGGATCTTATAGATTATGACTTTTGGATATGCTGGTAACTCCATGGTGTACTAGGGGTAGTGATGAGTTTGCTTTAGAACCTTGTAGGACCCAATAATTTGGTTGACCACTAGTTGTGAATCCCCAAATATACGATGATTTGGATGCCAGTGGATAACTCTATATCAATGATTAAAGCCTTATATTTGACTTCATTGTTGGTGCGGGGTTGAATGATATGAGAATCTCATCATATCATGATATAGTGTTAAGAGGACTATCTCTACCCCTATCTTTTCTAGAATAGTAGATTATGGTTCTTGTCTTCTTTGACAAGAATGCGCACCATCAAATACATCTCCTAATGATGTGTGTTTGCATCTCCCAGATTCATGATTTGTTCATTGAGAAGATCATCACTAAGAGGGGAATCTATGGGGAGAGGGTGCGCTGTTAAGAGACTGCAACTGCTTGCCCTTTCACTGCATGGAGGGGTACGAATGTAATATCAAATAGCAACAAAATCATGGACCATTGTGTCAACCGTCTGGATAGTGTCAACCATATCATGAGATATTACAATGGATTAACTCTATAAATCAAGTTTACTTTATGAAAGTATATAATGTCATAGCTTCATGCGAAGATCAAAGCTAGGAAATGCTTCTTAATGGGTGGATTGTTTGCATCATTCTGATTGTGATAGTAGAGCACATTCTCTTTTCATCATTGGCTTAGGCCAACAAAGCACCAAGGGAGCCTAATGCAATCGTGTAGAGTATGAGGGGGTTTCCTGGGATAGGGGTGACTAGAACTAATAGTGTCATAAAGTATTGCTTAATACTTTTAAGTGCATGTTAACATTTGTCATCCTACTTGAATTTGGTTTCTTTCTTGATTAGTGTTGAGAATGGTTGACATATGCCTGATAGGTTGGATATAAAGCATCTTAGATATGCTAACCTCCCTTGGAATGACATGAATTGAGTTAGGCTTTTAGGAGGTAGCATTTCTAATATCACTTTGATATTCTCTTGATTGATCTCAATCCCATAATGTCAGATAATGAACCCCAAAAACTTCTCTGAAATTACCTCAAATGCACACTTCAAAGGGTTCATTATAAGCTTATATTGTCTCAACTGCTTCAAAATTACTCTCAAGTCAAAGAGATGGTCTTCCTTTTTCTTGCTTTTGACCACGAGATCATCAACGTAGAACTCAACTTAGTGGTGAATGAGTTCATCGAAGATTCGATTCATGGCCTTGATATGTGGCACCAACATTTTGAGGCCAAAGGCATGACCTTATAGTAATAAATTTTGATTAGGGTTTTAAAAGTAATGTTCTTTTCATCTTCAAGTTCCATCTTAATTTGGTTATCCCTAGCTAAACCATGCATGAAAGAGAAGACCATGTGAGTTGAGGCAATGTCCACCATCAGTTCTAGTATTGATAGTGGAAATTTATCTTTTGGACATGCCTTGTTTATATCTCTAAAATTGATGATTTTTGGTCATTCTTCTTTAGTTGGAATGGAACTAGCCAACCATGTAGGGTATTTTCTTTTTTGGATGAATCCAAGATTGATCAGTTTCTTGACTTCAAAAATGACTTGTTGTTTCACATGCCTTTATAAGCTTGCTTTATGGGGTTAAGGTCAGGCTATATTGCTAGTTTATGAACTGCGACTTCAGAAACTAATCTAGCATTTCTTCATGACTCCATGCAAACCAGTCCTCAAACTCAGTGAGTAGCTTACCTAAGTCATTAGTTTCATATTCATTTAACAAAGAACTATATATGTTGAGCTTGGATTGCCTACAATGCCCAAGTTGATTTCTTTCAGTCGTCAATAGTTGATTTAAGTTTTTCTTTGAATTTTGAGGGTGCATCTTTGACTTGAAGATCATGGATCATCAAGTTTTAAACACACCTCTTAAAATGAGTTAATGTGATTTGAGAATAACCTATTAGATTCCAGGATTGGCGATGTAAAAAATAATCATTATCATCTACTAGGCCTCTGCTTCTCAAAGTACTCTAACTATGCTTAGACCATGCATGCGATTATACCTTTCTTGGCTAAACTTAAAATAATAGGAGTACTAATCAAACATAAATTCTATTAATTCTTTGAATGATTCATCCTCAAGCTCTACATCAACTTCCTGGCTTGAGGATGCTGCTCTTGGATAAAACCTCTGAGGATGAGCATTTGTATATATTGTAGGAGCTTCTTTAACTACCAAACCCCCAACTTTTTACGATGAAAGTGGGGTAAGAGCTAAGGTGTTCACATGCTATCTAACAATTGCACATAAAGAGGGCTCAGATACACTCCTACTTTTCTTGGGGACCAAGTTTTCATCACTGTTGGGCTCTAATGTCACCTCCAATGGGGTTTGCTAATGTAGAGAGGTAGTTAGTGTACTCACAACATAAGACTCATTCTCTAAAATAGATTGTAAGTTTGTGTAGATGGCAAGTGTACTCCTAGATGCTAGAACAAATCTTTTAGTAAGTGGTGAGTATGGAGGTCTACCACCTCTATGACTTCCTCTGGTCTCTTCCCTGTCCAGTGGTGGTAGGTTCATCCCACCCACTTGTTGAATAGAGTGAAGAACGTGAGTGGAATCTAATTTCAAGCTCTATTTTCTCCCTAATGTGTTCTTCTCACTCCTTTTCTTTTCTTTTTTATTTTTTATTCTTTTTTTCTTTTTTTCTTTTCATTTTGGTTAAGTTCATGAGAGAAGACATTTTGTTTCTTAGGAAGGTAATAGGCTGCATCCTTATAAATACTAACCTCATGTATGATAAATAACTTGAGATCTCCTTTGACACAATATTCAATCCCAGATGAACTTGATACACGATGTAAGGAAGATGGAATAATGTTGTTCTTCCAAACTAAGGTCACCAAAAGCATTGAAAGATGTATTTGAGTTGATTATATGAAACTTGGCCTTAGTCTTCCAATCAACTATTTCCAATGTCAACATTATGGAGCATAAGGCCCTCTCGCCTTGTTCATTGAATTCTTTCAACATTATCTTTTTAGATTAAAGTTTAAAGATGTTAATCCTCAAGTAGTAAGGGGTTCAAAGACTCATAATATTCACTAATGTACACGGATCAACCAATACTGGATAACCAAAACTTACCAATATCCATTATAATGTAAATGGGATGGTTGTGCTCGATTATCCCTAGTCATCTAAGAAGGTGACTCCTTGGACTTCTTTTGAACAACATGCCTCTTATACACGATCGGAGCAACCAACTAAGCTAAGCATATCACATGGTCAAGCAACACTTTGATAAGTGACTCCCTCATTTCTTTGGATAAAATAAGGGGATCGTGCTTAGCTTAACTAGAAACTTTCTATGATGCACCGGGATTGTAGTCAACTTTGCTAATCCTCCACAAGCATAACTAAGGATGGAGCATCTTGTAATGGGGTATCTACTCATTAGAACTAATGACTTGTTTACCCTTATCTTGAGGTACTACCCTAGGATGAAGAACTTTGCCATTTGATTAACTTCAATGACTTCTTGTGATGAGGAGCTTGTGGAAAGTTCTACTTTCTCATCGAATATACCTACAACTTCTCCTAAAGGATCATCAGAGTTGGATGACTCTAAATCTATCTCAACTGGTAAACCTTAGAGATTTAGAAAAGGGTAATCTATTTCTAAATAATAATTATTACTTGGAGAGCAATCAATAGGAATGAAATCATTTATGTCATCAAAAGTAGACAAGATGTAAGAAAAATTAATCTTCTTCATTGATTTCTTCTATTTGGGAGGTACATGATAAAAGTTAGGCAAATTAAGCAGCTTGAGTGGCTTAGTGCCCTCATCTACAGATATAACACTTTTGTTAGTGGTGTTGGAGCTAGTAGATGTGGTATCAAAAGGTGGTAGAGAATGCTAGACTTGAACGATGGTGGTGTTGTGGAATTATCCCGGGTAAGTGGTGGCTACTGCTACTATCGGGCTTCTACCCTATCTGGTTGTCCCTTATAATTGGCAAACCTTCCTTGGTGTTGGAGGTCTGAGCAAAGTTAGGCATCTGTAAAGAAATTTTTTTGATCTTAGAGATGATCTTTTTGGAGGTATGAGATAGGGAGATATCCCAAACTTCTTTTGTCTTGAGAGGATCAAATGTTTCCCCAAAGATTACTTTAATGGAACTAAAAGGTTATTCCATTAGGTATTCTTTGAGGATCACTATGGCTCCTAACTTATAGCTATGCTCAGGCCAATCCTTGAATGTAAAGTAATCCTTTAAGACATGGCCTAACATGCGGTGGTAGGGGTAGTAGTTAGGATCATCACTCATACCCACTTCCTCCTACTTTCTAGGCTCAGGTAGTTGAAAGTCAAGCTTCTTAAGAAGAATTTTGAAGATCTTCTTGACTACCTCCCTCTTGAATGAATATGACATGTTGAGTTTATCAGAGTAGGTGGATAATAACTACGGTGGTGGATATTGGTACCATTCTGTGTGGTATGGGTGGCCTTTATGGTGGCCAATCTAGTAGAAAGAGGTTGAAGTGGAGCTGAGCTCTAGGACTCTTAAACTATGCTCTGGTTGCTTCTCCTTATCCAATGCTGCTATAACCCCTAGCTTCTTCTTAAATACTTTTTTTGGTTTGGGCTTGCATGATTGGTCTGAGAAAGGTAACTACTTAGCTTCCTATTTTTGCCTTCTTGATTAGTTTCTCAAATGTCTTAATAGTGAAGCCCTTAAGCATGAAAGCAATTGGGTGATGAATATTCTTAAGAAGAATTTGAATGGCATGCTATTTTTCAAGTTGCATTTCATACTCAAGTTTTATCACTTGAGAATATAATCAACAAGAGACTCATTGGGTTTTTTTTACAACAAGGTCCCTACAGTTATTCTTTGTTGGGCTCTTACAAATATCTTAATGAAAAGCTATTCCAATTCCTCAGAAGACTTCATTGAACTATTGGCAACTCAATCAAAGGCAACTCTAGAAAGGCTACTGACAAATTACGTGAAGAGTAAAGCATCACTACCATCACAACAACTAGCCCTAAATATACTATATGCTTTTTTAAGGTTCCCACTACCATCAAACACCTTGGAGGATGGTGGAACAAAACCATTGGGGTATTGAACTACATCGAATTCCATAGGGTAAGGTTTACTCTTTGGGGCCAATGAGCACCCTTCGCACCAACGCTTCCTTCACTTATTACTCTACCATCTTCCTTAATATCCTTCTCTTGAATGGAGGTGCTATAGACTATCTTTATATGTAGGCTACTGATATCCTCATCCATTGGAATAGTACTCTTAGGATGGTCAAGGATGTCTACCAATTCAGGCCTGTCAGCATCCATAATAATGGGTTGAGGGATAGGTGTTTGATTCTACATTGCTAACACTACTGTCATCAACTCCTTCACTCTCCTCTTCATTTTATTAATCTGATCATCCTTGAGTTTAATTTGTTAGAGAAGGCATTTAGTTGAGTATGATTCCTCACCTTCCTCAACTACAATGCCCTGAGTGGGTTTTAACCATGTGGACCTACACTACATCATCTAGGAGGTCATCTTCATTGTAATTGAAATCTACCATGCCCTCCTCTTGATCAGAGTGGTCATCTCTAACTATCTGCCTCACTACAACATGATAGTCCTCCAATATCTCATGTAAAGATAGTCATTCACTCTACCCGAGACTATTGGGTGATAACTCTAGGCTGCTCCAAAGAGGTGAGGCATTTTATGTCTTGGGCAAGAGAGGTACTAGCTATGATTGGTTCAACAATCATAACATCCAAGTCAAAACTCCAATCTTCTTCTTTCTCTTGTTGGGATGGTGGAGCAACAACAATGCACATGGGACACCACTCCTTCCTCTCCACTGTTGAGGCAGGAGGTTGAGCGAGAGAGCTTGTCATTACATCAACTAGAAAGATGAATGGAGTATGGTTCTTGGGACATAATCATATTACCAAGTAGGGTTACTTCCATCCAAATGCTAACTTATGATACTTAGTAGGAACCTCCGATGGTGAGACATGAACTAATGATGGTGGTCAGTTAGTGGAGCAGTATGGTGATGATGACATTTGCTGCCTCTCAATCGAAGATCTCCTCCTATAGCTAGAACTAATAAGGACTATCCAATATGAATGATCTACTCCATTAGCTCACTGATCAAGTTGGCAATCAATGCTGAGGCTGCCAACTTCTTGGTGAACCTCCTCCTATCTCTTTTTCCTACTTGGGTAGTAATCTTGGCCTCTATGGCCTCTCTCTTTGAATCTGATCCCTTGCACTCTTAGGGATAACTCATCTTAACTCATGTGGGGTGGACTCAGATAATCTATATCCTCTCCCAACTCACTTGAGCACAGACCTAAGGCCAGCATAGGGACTTCTCCTACCCCTATTGATGTCTTATAGTTGGCATGGCATGGTGGTGATGAAGCTCACATCCTACTCTCCCTCTATAGTTGAGGGGGTGTGAAACCTACTACCACCAAGAAGGGGAGAGGTCTCATGAGTGGATCCCTCTTTAGCTACGTGGGAGGCTTCCTCAACCTCCTATGGCTCATAATACCTCTTGATCTTTCTATTCTTGTTGTGATGCTGAGTTTTAGTCAAAGGCACATGATGGGAGCTAGTACAAACCTCAAAGGCAAGGGAAACAACCTCAAATGCTAAGATTGACTTCCACTTAAAGAGGCTGGGGCTATGGTAGAGGAAACTAGTCCTAATAGAGACTATGGCATGAACATATGGCTCATGGAAAACTCTAAGGCCTTTCTCTTTAGTAATGGAAACTCAATATCAAATCAAACTACAGAAGTGACTTCTTGTTGGCCACCTCCTCCCTACTCAGTATACTGAGGGAAGAACCATTGCAAGTAATCTTGATATGCTCAAATCTAAGGCCAAACTTGATGACTATGGTAGAGGTGAGTATGGCCTGATCCATGGCCAAATCCACACCCAAAGCAAAGGAAAAGTTGAGTTTTTTGGAAGACTAATGACTGGTTGCTTAAAAGAAAGAAGGACTAGGGCTTTTTTTTCTGTTGGAGAAGAAAAGGCATAGGATTAGACATTGTTTTAGTTATTATTCTCTTTGACTTAACTTTGAATTGAAACCCTAATCTTAACAAACTTGGTTATGTTAGATGGGGTTTATATATATTTTGGAGAGATTTATAATTTTAAGTGGAGATTTTTTATTTAATTTGAACTTCAGTGAGCTCAAATAAATTTTGAGATGGTGGATGAACCTTATTTTGCCATGCTTATGGCAAGAGGTTCTTAAAAGTTTTGAGTTGAGTTTGATTAATTTATTTGGGTAATTTCTTTGATTAATTCTTTTTGCCTATTGGAACTCCAATAGAGTTTTAGAAACTACCAGAGGTTTTAAAACCAAAAGGATGTTGCTCACACTATCCTAAGGATGAAATAGGTGGGGTTCCCAATGGAAAAAATGATAGTCTTAGACTTACATAAAAACATAAGTCCACTATCGATGCTTGGAGATAATGATTGACTATTAAGCATGGAGAAAGGAACATTACCCAATGGAGTTGCAAAAAATTCCATGTTGTTTTTATTTGGAATCGTAGGGATACCACATAAATCATAGGGGATACTTATTAAAGTGATCGAGTGTGATATTGAGGTATGATGTACTACCTCGAAAGATTGAGACATCACCCTACAATGGACTTAATCACTTAATAATTACTCCTAAGCTAGATGGGTCTACATATATACGAGATATCTTTCCCCTACTTTACATGGATAAGTGAAGTAGGGTTTATTTTATGGTGGGTTCCTTAGTTCCCTATAGAAGCAAGCTTTTATAGTTAATTACATACTTGGAAATGGGAATTTTCTAAGAAAACTCTTGATTAAAGTAATCAAATAATATCTCCAAAGATTTTCAAAGCTAGACTATCGAAGGATTGGTTGTTATTGGGAATCAAATGGGAAGAGTTCATATAAGAAGACTTATTTATGAATTCCATAGAAGATGAGCGGGGAGCATCCAAGATACTAGGAAGCCTAGTGGATGCTTTCTACTCTATGGTGAGGCTTAACATTTTGAAAGAGAGGATTTTATTATTATTTTCTAGTTGAAATTTTATTAGAAAGTTAGGACTCACATACCAACAACACAAGATTGTGAAAATGACTAAGAGTTGAGGACTTATATTCATAGAGAGAAATAAGCCACCTCGAATTTAGATCTAGAGTGCTTTAGTATAAGCTAAGAGCTTAAACTAATTGCACTTGGGAATGGGATATGATGGTTCACTACCACAAAAGGAAATGAACCAATCCTGAACTCTTTTTTGGACTTACAACCACCTAGAATAGCCATCAACTAACACCTCCTACAATTTAAGAACCATGTAGGCTAATCTTATGTAAATGCAAGATAGTTAGATTGTTATTAATTAGGAAAGAATCTAGAGTTCTAAACTCACTCCCTAAGAGGCTAGATCATGATTGGTATAAAAATATGACTTAGATTAATGCAAAATTTACAAATTTTTAAACTATTTTGACACATTAATTTTGACAATGGCTTAGGATAATTAAGTCTAAATGCATGATGAAATTGAGTTGGGGCTATATCAGTGAGAAGAGGTGTTCTCCACTATAAGAGACTACTCTCATAGGTCAAGCTTGTCTCTTATTGTGTAATAGTAAAGATCCTTTATTTTCAAGAGTGGAATAATATGATATGCATAGTGTGATAACATACAATTTTTTTAAGGTGTTGCTAAGTATTTTATTCATCTTGATTATGAGTTTAGGTTTTAAGATGAGGTTTTTAGTTGAATTGATTTTAGTTATGTGTTATTAATGGGGTAGAAACATTAATTTTATATTAGAGAGTCTACCACGTCTAGGCCAACTTCAAATCATCACACTTTAAGAAACCTATAAAAAGTATGTCATTTCTATTGCATAATCTAGACACAATAATCAAACATTTAAATTTTGTAAAAGAATAAATGGCTAATGTGGCAAGGTACCACCATACATTCCAAAAAAAAAAATTAGGTAGCCGAGCTCTACCCTCATACAACATAGATTATAATTAAATTTTATAATTGAAATAAATGCCATGGTGGTCTTCAATTCTTTTCTTATTTCCTTTTTTGAATTATTTTTCTTCAAGCTTCATAGGGCTTCCTAGGTCTTTACCTTCTAGCCACTGCTCATCCTAAACCCCATAGCACTAATCCTAATCTTGTTACAAGAATTACATCTTCATGAAAAATAAAGTCCGATTACTACCAAACATATGCTAGCTAAACTAACATATAAGCCATTCAATTATACTTTACATTTTTGGAATTAGTACCTTGAACTTGGGTCAGCCCACCTATCCTAATTGGATCATGCTTAGGGGCTATAAACAACTACAAGCGTATATTTATATTCATTTATAATTACAATGACTCCTCAAGCACAATCCATATAGAAAATATCATTAGACTAATAACATCTAGTATATGCACAAACAATCCTAGCATCCAATTTAAAAATGTTACATCACAAAATAAAACATATCACATATATAAGCCCTAATACTAAGGCCGACTTACTTAGTATTCTAATGCTAAGGCTTAGTGTGGTATGTCTTGATTGATCTTTAGAATTAGGATTTTTAAAGTCTTAGGATTGTTTAAATTACCCATTAAAGATGATTTCACTTTAAGTCTTTTGGTAGCATTGGATTTTAACTTATGTGTTTTACTTTGTTCACTACTTACTTAAGATCTAATCATTATGAAGAGAAGAAAGAAACTTAACTCTTTCATCCCTAACCTAAGTTGATTTCTAAAGATAGATTATTATGGTAATTCTCTTAATGAAAAATTTATATTTTATTTAGCCTAAGTTTAGATTAGTCTTAATGATTCTTATTCAAACATGAAAGGTATCTCAAGATCAATGAAATTAAGTTGCCATCACTTGAGTAATACTCCACCACTTCCTTTTATTATCAATAATTTCCACACTCTTTCCTTTTTTATTTCTTTAATATTTGATTTATTATATACATATACATACAATGTACCTATGCTTTTGCACACTTAATGGATGTTGATGCATGAATTTAATAGGAAAGAGAGATTTTATCTCATATTTAAGCATATGCAAATATGTATAAGGAATTTAAGCAAGTACATGTTATTGTTAAACCAGGGAAGTGAGATTATCTAAGACTTCCTTGGGGCTACTTAAAGCCTCGTGTTCCCGGGATGTCCAGACTATATACTTTCCCATTTAAATACACATAAGCATAGAAAAAAATCATGAAAAGGTTGTATATAAATATCTTTTATTTATGTAAAGCTTAATGGCATAAACAAAGGGGTTTTACTTTGTATTCTAACATATGCACACACATATAGATGAAATTAAGCAAGTAGATATCATTGTTAAACCAGGGAAGTGATATTGACTAAGACCTTCTTGGGGCTACTTCAAGCCTCATATTCCCAGGATGTCTAGACTATATACTTGTTAATTTAAATACATGAACACATAAGTATGAACATAGGAATAATACCATCAAGTGCCATCTTTTAATTATAAATAAATAAACATTTTATTTTCACATAATTAATTATTTATAATAAGTATTGATTTAAGCATAAAATCATTTAATTTATAATTAACATATAGTTTCAAAATAGTTTGAGATTTACTAGTGATAATAGCCGCACTATATAATAGCACTTGTCCAACTCATGCAATTTGAATGCCATCATATTCTATTAATTTTAAAATATAAAGACATGAAGCACATGGCATACACATTTATGATAATTGAAAGGATGTAATTAAATATCACCACAACATACTTGATTTCATTAGAACCTAAGTACAATCAAGTTAAATAAACATCCATTAAGCCTAATCAAAGCTTCTTTAAGATTTCATTTTAATGTTCAAATTATTAAAACCTAAAGAGGAGACATGATACTTAGAATTCACTCCATCCTATATTAGTTATTTAATATGTTGAAGGAAAAAAATAAATAAATTTTATAATTTAATTAGGTTTAATTTATTAATTACATCAATTTAATTACCATTCCCAAGCTTCTTTAATATAATTAATCACTTAAACATGAGCCTTCAATGATATGCTTTGGAAAAATAAAATTGGTAATGCACCTAAAGAGATCTAATGCAATTAGGCTCATGCTTAAGAGTTAAGTAAAGTAAGAAAGGAAAAGATTCAAGCTTAATACTCTTATGATTTCTCCACACCAATGGGAGAATCATAATTTCTTTAATGACTTTATGTTATTAAACACATAAAGGGTTAATGGGTTGAAGCTTGAGTTATTTAAATTAATTTCATTTGCATTTCAATATTCTAAACATATTAATTAACCCATTAAGGGAATACATATTAAATTAATTTCTTTAATGGCTTTATCTTTAATTACATAGTAATTAACCCTTTAAGGGAATACATTTGAAAATAATTAGGAGGTGGGTCCTAATTAGCATGTTATCCCCACTATTTTCATCAATTAATTATTCTTAATTACTTAATTTTGCTATAAATTAATTTTTATAATTATTAAAGGGTAATTAAGATTAAAATCTAGGATTTCCCAAACCACATGGTAAATAATTCTAAGAAAAATATGGGAGGCAGAGGACATCGAATCAACATGCCAAATTTAGAATTAATTAGCCAAGTAATTTGTCCTTAATTAAGATAATTAGCCTAAGCTTCAAATTGTAATTAAGCACTATTCATTATGCATTAATTGGGTATTTTATTTTTATTAAATTGTCCTCTGTCTAAGCTTTCCAAAATAGGTTTAGTTGCATTTGTTGGATTTTCCTATAATTAGTTATACTTTTTTGAAGTTCTAGCTATTTAATTATATTTTTAAACCTTAATTAATCATTTTAAACCATCTGCACCACATGGACGCTGACGCGACAGTGCTTTCCATGTGGCACCACAGTATTGGTTAATTAAAATGTCTAATGTGACTTGTGACTCAATGGTGGTGCATGCGATTTCATCCTGACCGTTCGATCTCGGATCAGACGGTCGAGATTAATCCCGTGATTATAAAGGGATTCGAGATTTCTAACATTATTAATCATGACCGTCCATTCTAATGACAGTAATATACTCTTGTTGATCGTCCACTAATGTTAAAGACGGACACCATCCACCTTTTGCTGCATGATCTGAGCTCACTAGAGTTCATTTAATGGTGAAATTGACTCCAAAATAATCGTGGAGGAGATATAAGAGATCCTATAGTGGAAATTGCATGAAATTACATTTTGTTTTGAAAAATACCAACACATAATGGCCAAATCTATGCTTTCTAAATTTTTACCTCATCGAAAAAAAAGATCCCTGATTAATTTTGGGTAATTTAGCCTTAATTTGGGTTTTAATGAAATCAATTAAACCTTAATTAATCATTAATCATTAAATAAATTTAAATGAAACTTTGGGAAACTAAAATTGATGTTAAAACACACCTCAAGAAAAATTTTCATGAATTAATTCAATGTAATTCATGAGAAATGAAATTTCAAATCCTAAACCATAATTTTAATTAAATTAATTAATATAAAATAAAATAATTAATAAAAATAAATTAAATAACCTTAAATCAACCTAATGAACTCTAATGAACATAAAACACTAATGAAACTCATTTGGAATTTAATAAACTATAAATTGACTTAATTAGGTGATGAATTAAATAATTCAAATAATTCACCAAAACTTAATTAAATCATAACAAATCCACCAAATATCCAAAATTATGAATGAACACTAACATTGTTTAGAGAAGAATAAAAAAAAATAAAACTCCTAAATGATTTGCATCAAATTAGGCTTAATTTAGATTTTAATGAATAATTAAAATATTGCTAATTATGAATCTAATCAAAACTTTGAAAACATTAAATTGACATGGAACCCACGTGTCATAACATTTTCAAATCCATTTGACTTTTGGAATGGAAATTATTGAATTTCCATATCTCTAGGTTAATATTAATGAAATAATGAATAAAGAAAATTCATTAATTTATAAAATCATGCAATAACTTGAATTAATCTTCATCAACATAAAAAAAAATACTTAGGATAGTTCTCCAAACAACTTAAGTCAAAAAACTTAATCATTTTCTATACTTAAGGGTTAAGGAAAGTGATAAGACATATTAATGCATAATTAAATCTTAAGCTAATGAACTCTTAATCAAACTAATGCAATCTTAATATGAAATTAAACACTAACCTAAGAATGAATTAAACAATAACCTAAGGACCTTAGCTTAGTATAAATCAAATGAAACTAAACCAAGTGAAACAAATGAAACAAAATCAAATGAAATAAATCAAATCAATTGAAATAATTCAAACCAAATTAAATTAAAAGAACAAACTAAACCAAGAGTGAAAATCAAATCAAACCAAAAGAAATGAAATGAAAAATCAAATTTACAAAGAAAAGAATCAATCCAAAGTCTAAAATAAATTCAAATCCATACCATCTAAATGAAATTAAAGGGATTAATGATGGGATCTTAAATAGACCTTTGGGATGGATCTTCATCTTAGGATGAAGGTTTCATTCCATTAGGGGTTATGATGTTGAATGGAATGGGTTCCACCCAAAAGTAGGATCTATTCAACTCTTCTTGAAAACCTAAACTCACTTTAACCAAATAAAAGTGAAATAAAAATGAAAATAAATCAATAAATCATTTGAATTGAAACCATCCAAGGTAAAATTAAAACAAATTTAAACTCCAAATTGAAACTTTAACTAAAGAAGCCCAGCAAAGTCTTGCTACACATGCCTATTCTCTTCACACATTAGTTCATTAGGTCATTCTATGATTTCTTTTTGATTCTCTATGCTGTGTTGTGTTGTGATATGTTATGCATCACATGTCTTTGTGGTATACTTTTTTAGACTACATGTCTAGGATTGTTTGCCCATTTGACTGGATGATAAAACATTCATTTTAGATCAAAAATTATCTTTTGTATGAGGCTACGCTAAAAAGGACTGTTATCATAAATGAAATTAAAAAATTATTATTTTCTTGCAGGTATGATTAAGCCCTAAAGCATAGCCATTAGACAGTGGGCTTGACAAGCAGCTAATGTTAAGCCCGTATGTTTGAAAAATATAACTATTATGTGTTGTTTGTACTTTGTTAACATTTGTTCTGTCGGGCTTAGGATTAATTTTGATATCAAAATGTAAATTTGAGCTTAGAATTAGGTTAGGATCTATGGGATGTAGGATTAGCAAGAAGATAGGTGTAGTGGTTCCTTGTAAAGCCCTATAGATATCCATGCAGAAAGAGACTATCTTGGAAAGAAGACCCATAGATCTAGACTTGTAATTCTTAGGTTTGTATAAAAGCTCAAGCCCATTTGTTTTCTTCCAGGTGTATAGCGGTGCAGCATTGGCCTTTTATTAAATTAAATTGGTTTTATTTATTTTGGGTGCATAATCAATCTTTTCTAGGTTTTTTTTTTGTTCATTCTTGTGATTGAATGCCTAGATGATTAGTCTTATAGGGAAAATTGAATTTTATACCCAATCTAAATCTAAACAACTAAAATAAAAAATAAAAGAAAAATTGAAACTTCACATAAATTAAAGCCTTAGGCAAAACATTAAATCAATTAGAAACCAATTAAGGTTTGAAACCATGAAATCATATTGCTCTAAATCCTTAAATGAGCAACTTCACCCATTGCACATAAGGGGCATCATTATGAGGATGACCACCTTCTTGGGGAAGACGCCTTCTATTTTTTATTTGGCCCATAACCATTTTTAATTGCATGGCATTAGGCATAAAAATGCATACCCATGACCTCAACTAATTCTTGAATCAAAATATTTAAAAATCTAAAAAATGTGCATTAGTTAGATGCATTTTACCTATATGATCTTAGGGATAAAGGAGTGAGTCTAGGTTTATAGATTCCTTTATTAAAAATGCAACAACTCAGCCATCTTGCATTCATAAGACTTGATGACATGAATTTTAAAATATGCTTAGGTGGTGTGTTGACCTCACTTTTGGAGTGAGCTCTCAACTTCTCCATCTTAGACATAACACTAAGAGTTCTTTTGTCTTAAGACACTTCTAGTGATTAGGTGAACACTTAACATAACCCTAGAGACTTAGAAGAGTTAGCCATAAGAATGAGTTATGTCTTAGGGGTATTAGGAGGACTTGCCTACCCTATAGGAACCCAACTTGCTTCCTTCCCTCCTTCAAACCAATCCAAAACCAAAATCTTAAATGAATTCCAAGTCAATTAATTTTCTCAAATAATAAATCATTTCTAAAACCCAAATATTAATCAATTCCAACTCAATTGATTTTCTCAAATCATAAATCAATTCCAAATCAAATGATTGAAACCCATGATTGAATTCAAATCTAAAATCTTTCCTAAGCCCCATGATTTCATCTTATGGACTTAGCACAAATCTAATTACTCCAAACTCAAAAGATTTTCTCATAACCCATTTATATTCTCATTTATATTCACAAATATAAATAAAATATAAATTCAAATAACCAAAACTAAATTCAAAACTCAGATCCAAATCACTCCAAACTCAAAATATTTTCTCATAACCCATTTATATTCTCATTTATATTCACAAATATAAATGAAATATAAATTCAAATAACCGAAACTAAATTCAAAACTCAAATCCAAATCCAACTTATATCCAATAAGCCAATTTCTTGGATTTAGCCAAATGATTCTCAAATCAATCCAAACCCTTAGATTCTCTCTTCAAATAATCACTCTTTCAATCATATGCCCAAATATAAGCATAAACTAAATTCAAACTAACCCAAATCAAACCCATGTTCACCCTTTTGACTTGAAATTGTCAAATGAACCAAAACCCATTTGACTCCAAACCACTTGCAATTGAATTTATATTTCCATCATAAGTCCATTTGTGAGTTCAACCAAACTTGAATTAAGCCTTGATCAAGCCAATTGACCCATTTAGGCTCACTTGACCCAAAGTGACCTAAATCACCTTTTTGAGCCATGTTCTAATCCAACCCAAATTGGATTGAACTAAGCCCATCCAAACCTCACATGGTGATCAACAATCATCCTAGGAG
Source organism: Cymbidium sinense (assembly GCA_021442155.1). Lineage (NCBI taxonomy): Eukaryota > Viridiplantae > Streptophyta > Magnoliopsida > Asparagales > Orchidaceae > Cymbidium > Cymbidium sinense. Next base: position 4,454,539 of record CM038214.1, on the reverse strand, counting down.
ATCAATCACTCAAAATTGGGCCAAACCAAGTCAAACATAGCCTTTGACCAACTCAACACTTAGCCCAAATGAAACCCAAACTAGCCAAAATCCACCATATGCCAAATTGATTGAAAACATTGATCTAAACCCATTCATAATCAATGATTGGACATGACCAAATCATGAATTGAACCAAACCAAGCTTAATTGGCCACTTAACCTAATTTAACCCAAATTGACACGAAAAGCCAAAATGGGTCAAATCTTAATCTAAGCCAAATTGATTGCAACCAATGGGTCAAATTCATTCTAAATTGATTGTTGAACATGACCAAAGCTTTAATTGATAAATTAGACCCAACCTAATTGATCATGAACCCAATTTAACCTAAAAGGCCAAATCAACTTGAAATCAAATCAAACCAAAATTGATTGAAACCAAAGCTTGCAATACATTTCAAATGATCAACCAAGCCTAAACCAACTCATGACCTAACCCAGTTGGGTCAAATGGGTTAAATTGGTCAACTTGACCCATTTGACCTAAATGAACTAAAATTAAATATAAACCAAATTGAACCAAACCAATGATACCCATAGGGTCCAAATGATCATTTGAACTTGACCTGACCCATGGTTTGACCCAATTTGACCAATTGGACAACCCCCAAATTGACCCAACTTGACCTAAATGGGTCAAATTGAACCAATTCAAATCACTTGAAATTTGTCCCAACCCATTTTAAATCATTTCAAATTTGCTCAAATCAAAATCATGGCCAAATGACCACTTTGCCCTTAGGTCAAAGGGTATCCTATGACCAAATTCACTCAGAATTTGGTCATTTGTTCCTTAAGGCCACTTAGCACCCTTATAGTGGTCAACATGGACACCAAGGATGGTGGTGAACATGACCCAGTGAGCTTGGGTCGGCCATGACCCAAGCCAAGGCCAAGCCTAATTCTCCAATAGCACTTGAGCACTTGGAACTCCAATTGCACTCACCTAGCACTTGGGAATCCACTCTCCTTCACTCCAATACCCAAAATGACCCATGTTCGATGTTCTGCTGCTCAAATCATGCCTCCAGTCCATGCCATTAAGCAAAAATGGCAATTCAGCTTCTCACTATCCAATGCAAGGAGGGGGAGATATACTCTCCCTCATTCTCACTCAAACCACAAGCAATCATTTCCTTAGAGCTAAGAAGATTCAATCAAAGCCTCTCCAAGCTTATCCAAGACATTTCCAAGCTCCCTTGATTTCTATTTCCAGTTTTACTCAAAGATAAAATAAGGGAGACAAATCTCGAGCTCAACTCATCCAATTCTTAACCAAAATCAAATTAATCTTGCACACACCATCGACGGACTACGTCAATCTCAACCAAGTCATTTCCCAAGTCTCCAAGCCATGGGAAGCACCACTTCGATCAAGGTCAATCACCATTAAAGGGGAGCTTGGTCAACTAAGAAATCTATTTCAAATCAAGACCCAATCCTTCAAGAGGACTTCATCTCTACTCGACGAAGCTACCTCATTTGTTGGAAGTGTAGGTGATAGCCTCCAGTAAGGTAATTACTCAAAACTATACCCATAGGAAAATTTGGTTTGTCATTTTTGAAGGAAATTATCACCCCTTGAAATCTTGACCATTGGATGTGCACCTCCCCTCCTTTTGAAGGTGTGGGATCATTTTGATCCTAATCCGAGCTCAGGTGAGTTCGAATTGAATGAAGAGAGATGCGGTGTTCATCTCTCGCTTACGAGTTGAAGTATCTCATGCCTTCCATTCTGTGTGATTGGAATGGATGGCTATGATTAAATCATGCTAGATCCCCTTTGATTTATTCCTAAATTGTGGGATTGATCTTGCCCATCTGATCTTAGATCGGACGGCCGGCATAGAAGACGTGTCCACCGCCAACTAACTCATCCCATGGATGTGATAATTTAAATAACCTATCCCGTTGTGCCATGTGTAAAGCACGTCATGTCAGCCGCCACATGGCCCGATGGGATTAGGGGTTTAATTAAGCTTAATTAATTTGATTTTAATGGTGAAACTTCCAAAATTCATAACTAATTGTAGAAAAATCCAAAAAATTTAAACTCAGGCTCATTTTAAAGATAATTCAAAAAATAATAATAAATAATTAAAATCATTTGACTTTGAATAGTAATTTTCACTCAATTTGGGTTTTATTAGAAGTATAATTAAGGTAATTACTCCATAATTACTTCAGCAATTAATTCCAAACTTCCCGAGGTTGATTAATGGGATGACCTCTGCCTCCCATGTTTTTTTTGGAATTTATTGCTAAATTAATTAGGGGAATTGCTTATTTCATCCTTAATATCTCTCTTAATTAATTAAATGATAAATTAACATGTTAAGCGTGATAAATTCATTTATTAAACGATCATCATGAAATAGTGAATAGACATAGGAGTGAGATGAGGATCTCTTTTCCAATCTTTCCACTAAGTTTATTTCATTGGGATAAACATTTAATCAACTTATTAATTAATGACTTAATCACTTAATTAAATAGTTTAATTAATCAAACTCAAAACCAAATCATTATAAAACTTAATCATTCAATTTTGGGTAGATTCTTGGGTGTTCAATAACCTAAGAGAACTCTAAAGGAAATTATAATCAAACTACATGTGTAGGATGGTTATAAAAGTACTTAATTAAACCCTTTAGCTTAATTAATCAATAATTTGAGCTAATTGCATTAAGCCCCTTCATTTCTTAGGTGCATTGCTGATTTAATTTCCATGTGGTTGCATATCATATGTTGGCTCACAATTATTTGGATAATTATGTTAAAGTGGTATAGGTAAGGGGTAATTAATGGATTTAAGTCATACCTTAACCTAAACAAAATATAAAATCATCTTATTTATTCTAAATTAAACCAAACTAATTCACACATGGGGGAAATGGGTTAGGACCAATAAACACTTTTCATATTTCCTAAGTCAAATCAAATTCAAAAATAAAATCTCCTTAAATAATTTTGATTCATTTTAAATAATCTTATTTTATATGATTGTCCTTAGGAAGTAATTAGGTGAATGAAGTCATGTGCTCACATCCCTTTATTTCTTTCCAAGCATGCTAAATATTGTTTTCCATATGAAGTCATGCATTCATTTCTTTTGAAAAGTCAATTAAGTAAAATGTTTCCTTTATGTCAAATTTGATGTGTTGGCTAAAATTAACAATATGAGTGGCTATTATCACTATTAAACCAAAAATTATTTTTAAAACTTATAAATCAAAGACTATGAATGAAGTGATGCTACTTATGAATATTTATAAGCTTGCATGTGATTATAGCATAAAATGTGCATTATGAAGTTTCTTTTCTTCTCTTAACATGGATTTACATAGGGTTTTCAAGTGTATAGTTCATTTGAAAGAGCACACTTGTTTAAATCTATTCTTATGCATTTCTATGTTATGACTTAAGAATGATCTTCATATTACATATGTAAATTATAAAACCAAATCAAACATAATCTTTTGCATGATTCTTTATCCATTTGGTTCTTTTTGTACATCTACATGTATTTAAGAAAAGTGTAATATTAGTGTGGACATCCCGGGGCTACGAGGCCTTAAGTATCCTAAGTAGGTCTTATACTTTACGTCCCTAGTGTAGAAAATAATGGCGCCATACTCACTTATGACTTTTATACATGTGGATGTGCATTTAGTTAGTGGATTAGAAATCCCCTTTTTCTACATAATAAATACATGCATCAATGAAATATCCAAAATTTTAAATTATATCTCTTAGCATTCATCATCAAAGTGTGCTAAAAATTTGCATTGCATGTATAGGTATGCTTAGGATTATTCATATACATGGTATACATGGTGGAAAGAAATAAATGGGTGTGTGTTATGCGATAGTAATCCACCCTAACTAATCCTAAGATGCCTTTCTTATTGAATAGGGCTATGTAGAGAAAATATAAACTTAGGGTTAATTAAAACACATAATAAAATATTCACTAAAGAAAAATCATTAATGAATTTACCTTAGAAATGCTTTAAGGTAGGGATGAAAGAGAAGTTCTCTTCTCTTTTCTTCTCTTCACAACATTTAGTAACTAAGTGTAGGTTCATTCAAACCAAATCAAATCACCAACTAAAATTGACAAATCAACTAAATCACTTAAAATGAAACTACCATATAAATTAAACTTTCACACTTAGAAAATTCCAACCTTAAAACCTAGCTAAGATATGCTACACAAGCATTAAATGGTACACACATTAGACTAAGTCACCATTTCTAACTTTAGGTTAGGGCAGTGCATAGTTTGATGAATGTTTATTTTATTATGTATTATTTTAGACTGGATGTTAGGGTGCATGTGCATAGTCTGGATGTTAGGCCGATTTTAGCCTAATCATGCTTTCTATAGAGGGTTGTGCTTAAGGGGTGTTGTTAAGCCAAATAGCCATGAAGATCGGGCTCCAAGGCAAAGCATAAGTGTATCCAAGTCTATATGTGAAATAGTTAGACACCAGTTGGGAACCTTAGCTCTAACCTCACTTTCTTTTCAAAAAGTTGAGGTTTGGTAGTTAAGGAAGCCCCTAAGTCATCCCAGTGTGAAGACTGAGTTTTTTTTTGGGAACATCATCCTCAAGTCAAGAAGTTGATGTAGACTTGAAGATGATTCAAATAAACATTTAATAAAATTACCTTTTGATTGGTACTTGGGTTGTGTTCATAATTTAGCAAAGAAAGGGTTTATCCCACAAACTTTGTCAAAGCACAAGTTAGACTACTTCGGAAGAATATATAAGAACAAATGCAAAAGCTCTCAATCAAGACTGGGACAAGGATTCTTTTTAGTGGGTCCAATTGATGATGATGATTACTGCTTAGTCATTACCAATCATTTAGAATATGATAGGTTCTTTTCAAATAACATTAACTCATATGAGGAGCTATACTTAGAAACTTCATATGATCTGGATGATTTTAAAGTCAAAGATGCACAGCTAGAGTTTGAAGAAGAGATCAAGTCAACCATTGACGAGCTTAAGGAAATCAACATAGGAACTGAAGAAGATCCACATTTGACATACATCAGTTCTTTATTGAATGAAATTGAAACCAATGACATAGTTAGGCTATTAAATGATTTTAAGGACTACTTTGTATGAAGTTATGAAGAGATCTTTGGATTGGCTCTTGATGTAGCGGTCCATAAACTAGCAATAGAGTCTACTGCTAACCATAGACACATGCGATTAGACATAAAATAATAGGTCAATTATGAAGTCAAGAAATTGATCGATGATGGCTTCATCCAGGAAGAAAAATACCCTACTTGGTTAGTCAGCATCATCCGAGTTAAGAAAAAGAATGGCCAAATTTATATATGTGTCAATTTTAGAGATTCAAATAATTCATGTCCAAAAGATGAATTTCAACTACCAATCTCGGAGCTGATAGTGGACATTGCCTCATCTCGTGTGGTCTTTTCTTTCATGGATGGCTCATCTAGATATAGCCAAATAAAGATGGCCCTTGAAGATGAAAGAAACACTACTTTTAGAACATTGATTAAAATATATTACTATAAGGTCATGCCTTTCAGCCTATAGTGCATAATACCATAATATACTAAAACATTTCAAAACATCTTATAACATCCAAAAACACATCAATACATGCTCAAATATATGATGCTAAATTATACAATAATAAATATTATTATAATATGATATAGGGTTAGGGTATAGGGTATTCAAATCTCTAATAGGCAAGGGAAAGTCTCTTAAAGACATTTTTGTTAGCTACCAAAACTATGTAGGATTAAGTAATTCATTAGATCTACTCCTAATGACAACTTTATTTAGGTTTAGGGTTTAGGGTTTAGGGTTAGTTTATGATTTAGGGTTTAGGGTTTTGGGTTTAGGCTTTGGGGTTTAGGGTTTAGGGTTTATGGTTGTAAGTTTAAGGTTTAGGATTTATGGTTTTAAAGTTTAGGTTTAGGTTTTAGAGTTTAAGGTTTGGGTTTAGGGTTTAGGGTTTAGGTTTAGGTTTAGGTTTAAGTTTAGGGTTTAGGTTTTTAGACTGGATTAGATTAGTTTAGTTAGGAGTTTAGAGTTTAGTTTGTAGATTAATTTGATTGTTTAGGTTTAGAATTTAGGGTTTAGTGTTTAGGTTTTAGGTTTAGGGTTTAGGGTTTAGGGTTAGGGTTTACGGTTTAGGTTTAGGGTTAGTTTAAGGGTTTAGGTTTTTTTTTAATTTTATTTAATTTTTTAAATTTTTATTATTCTTAAAATTAAGTAAACTTGTAGGTATAAGTTTTTTTAGTTTATTTTTATTTATTTTAGTTTATTTTATTTTTTATTTCTATTTAGGTTTATTTTTATTTTTTATTTAGTTTAGTTTTTTCATTTTAAGTTTATTTATTTTTGTTTAGGTTTTTTATTTTAGTTAAGTTTTTGGGTTTAGGTTTAGGTTCAGGCTTATTTTTTAGTTTAGTTTTATTTTATTTTCTATTTTAGGTTTAGGTTTTATTTTTAATTTTTTATATTTAGGTTTAGGTTTTCATTTTATTTTTTTATAGATTTAAGGTTTTATTTTAGGTTTAAATTTTTAGGTTAAGTGTAAGTTTATTTTATTTTATTTTATTTTATTTAGGGTTTTGGTTTTGGTTTAGGTTTACTTTATTTTAGGTTTAGGTTTAGATTTTATTTATTTTAGTTTAGGTTTAGGTTTATTTTATTTTTATTTTAGGTTTAGGTTTTTTTAGTTTAGGGTTTAAGTTTTATTTTTTATTTTTTAGGTTTATTTTTTAAGTTTAAGTTTTTATTTAGTTTTTACTTTTTTTATTTTAAGTTTATTTTATTTTATTTTATGTTTAGTTTTTATTTTATTTAATTTTTTTTATTTTTTTTAGTTTAGTTTAGGTTTTTATTTAATTTATTTTAATTTTGCTTTTATTTTTTATTTTATTTTTTTAAGTTTAGGTTTGAGTTTAGATTTAGGTTTAGGTTTAGGTTATAGTTTATTTTCTTTTTTTTTGGCTTAGATTTTTTTATTTATTTTATCTGTAGGTTTTATTTAGTCTAGGTTTAGGTTTTTAGATTTTTGGGGTTTAGGGTTTAGAGTTAGTTGAGGGTTTAGGACTTAGGGCTTAGGGTTTAGGGTTTAGGTTAAGGGTTTAAGTTTTAGGGTTTATTATTTAGGGTTTAAGGTTTTAGGGTTTAAGGTTTAGGGGTTAGGGTTTAGGATATTTAGGGTCTAGGTTTAGGTTTTGGGTGTCTACAATTTTAGTTTTAGTTTAGTGTTTAGGGTTTTTGAATTTATTTTTATTTTTCATAGAGATCAAATTCAGATTCAACTTTTTTTTGGTAAGACACGAACGATGACATAAATCAAAAATCAGCACACATAGAGTAAATCAAAAACCTAGATACCTAGAACCATCTCTGTTGTAAAGACATGGTTCCATAAGTAGTAGATCGGATCGGCCATTCTTCCATTTCTCCAAGTCCCATTAGAACCACGCTGGCCTCTCGAGTAGCAGGACCCACCATCATTTCCCCAATCTCTTCCTCTGTCACCACCACAGTTGTAACCTCCATTGCTCCTCCTACTTCTATAACCACTACTGCTCTAGCCACCACCTCCATATTCACCAACACCTCTAGATCCCCTACCACAACTACGATAACTGCTACCTCTGCTTTCACCTCCATTGCCAGATCTAGCCTAAGCGTGGTTGATGGTGATGTTCCTGCCATCATGGTTATGCCCATTCTTACTATTTAGGTTTATTAGGCTTTAAAGTTTAGGTATTTTTTAATTAATTTTGTTACTTTAGGTTTAAGTTTAGGGTTTAGGGGTTAAGGTTATGGTTTAGGGATTAGGGTTTAGGGTTTGGGGTTTATGCTTTTAGGGTGTAGGGTTTAGGGTTTTTTTGTTTTTTTTGGTTTAGTGTTATAGGTTTAGGGTTGTAGGTTTAGGGTTTTGGGTTTAGGACTTATGGTTTAGGGTTTTGTTTTTAAATTAAGTAAACTAATTTTAGGTTTTGGTTTTTTTTAGTTTTGTTTAAGTTTTTATTTATTTTATTTTAGTTTAGTTTTTATTTATTTTTATTTATTTTAGGTTTAGACTTAGGTTTAGGTTTTAGTTTAGGTTTATTTTATTTTATTTTTTATTCTATTTTGGTCTAATTTTTTATTTATTTATTTTTTTAGGTTCTATTTAGTTTAGGTTTAGGTTTTAGCTTTTTTTAGGATTTAGGATTTAAGGTTTATGATTTAGGGTTTAGGTTTTAGGGTTTAGGGTTTAAGGTTTAGGGATTAGGTTTTAGGTCTAGGGTTCTAGCTTTAGTTTAGGGTTGTGGGATTTTTATTTTTATTAATAGAGAAGAATTTCAGATTCAACATTTCTTTTTTTCATTTTCATCAACCAAACACACCAGGTTTTCTAAGACACAAGTGATGACATGGATAAAAAAATGAGAACACATAGAGGAAATCAAAAATCCTAGATAAATATAATCTCTCTAAAAGACATAGTTCCATAAGCGGGATCGATGGTCTTCAATTTCTCCAATTCTCATCGACAACCCGACCTCATGAGTATGATCCACCATCATATCCACAATCTCTCCCTTCGCCACCACCATGGTTGTATCCTCCGTGTCTCCTCCCACCTCCATAACTACCACTGCTCTTACCACCACCTCCATATTCACTAGTACCTCTAGATCACCCACCACCACTGTGATAACCGCCACCTAGGCCTTCACCTCCACCGCCATATCTAGACTGAGCCTGGTTGATAGTGTTGTTCCTGTCATCAAGGATTTACCCAATCTTAGGGTGTAGATTTAGGTTAAGGTTTATTAAATTTTAGGATTTAGGTGTATTTTTTTATTTTATTTAATTATTTTAGGCTTATTTTTAGGGTTTAGGGTTTAGGAATTAGGGTTTAAGTTTTAGAGTTTAGGGTGTATGGTTTACGGTTTAGGGTTTAGGGTTTTAGGGTTTATGTTTTTAGGGTTAGGGTTTAGGATTATGGTTTAGGTATTAGGGTTTAGGTTTTAGGGTTTAAGTTTTAGGGTTTAGGGTTTAGGGTTTAAGGTTTAGGGTTAGTTTTTGGGTTTAGGGTTTGGGGTTTAGGGTTTAGGATTTAGGGTTTATGAATTTTTATTTTTAAATTAAATCAACCGCTAGATTTATATTTATATAGTTTAATTTTTATTTATTTTGGTCTATCTTTTTTTTATGTTTATTTAAGTTTATTTTTTTATTTTTATTTAGTTTAGTGTAATTATTTATGTTTATTTATTTTAGTTTAAGTTTTTTATTTCAATTTATTTCTTAGGTTTAGGTTTATTTTAGTTGAGTTTTTTTTTTTTTTTTTTTTTAGGTTTTTATTTTATATTTTTTAGGTTTAGATTTAGATTTTATTTTGTTTTCTTTAGTTTAGATTTTAGGTTTTTTATTTTATGTTTATTTTTAGGTTTAATTTTTAATTTAGGTTTAGGTTTATTTTAGTTTATTTTATTATATTTTGTTTGGGGTATATGTTTAGTTTATTTTAGGTTTAGGTTTTCTTTATTTTAGTTTATTTTAGTTTAGGTTTAGGTTTTTATTTATTTTAGGTTTTGGTTTTTAGTAAGGTTTAGTTTTATTATTTATTTATTTTATTTATTTATTTTAGGTTATTATTTAGGTTAGTATTTTATTTTATTTTATGTATTTTATTTTTATTTTCCATATAGTTTTTTTATTTAGGTTTTTTATTTTTAGTTTATTTTATATTTTTTAGTTTATTTTATTTAGTTTTTATTTTATTTTATTTTTAGTGTTTAGTGTTTAGGCTTTATGGTTTTAGAATTTTTAGGTTTTTTAGGATTTAGGGTTTAGAGTTTAGGGTGTAGGGTTTTAGTTTAGGGTTTTGGGTTTAGGGTTTAGTTTTTTTTTTCTAAAAGAAAATTAAGTATATAGGTAAGTTTAAGTTTATTTAACTTATTTAGTTTATTTATTATTTATTTTAGTTTATTTTATTTTTTATTTTTTATTTTTATTTAGTTTAGTTTATTTATTTTAGGTTTATATATTTTAGTTTATGTTTTTATTTTAGCTTATTTTTTAGGTTTAGGTTTTGGTTTATGTTTATTTTTTAGTTTAATTATATTTTTATTTTATTTTTTTGGTTTAAGTTTTTATTTTATTTTATTTTATTTTTTGGTTTTAGGTTTTTACTTTAGGTTTATTTTTAGGTTTTATTATTTAGTTTAGGTTTAAGTTTATTTTTAGTTTATTTTATTTTATCTACTTTAGGTGTAGGTTTAGGTTTAGTTTATTTTAGGTTTAGGTTTTATTTATTTTAGTTTAGTATATTTTAGTGCACATTTAGGTTTATTTTTATTTTAGGTTTAGGTTTCTTTTAGTTTAGGTTTTTGGTTTTACTTTAGGATTTAAGGTTTTTATTTTTTTAATAGATAATAAATTCAGATTCAGCATTTCTTTTTTTTTTGATTTCATAAACCAAGCAACACACTAAGTTTTCTAAGACACAAGTGTCGACATAGATAAAAAATGGACACGCAAAGTGAAAATCAAAAACCTTAGATAACTAGAACCGTCTCTACTGTAAATATACCATTCCATAAGCAAAAGATCAGATCGACCATTCTTTAGTTTCTTCAATTCCCATCACAACCACCATGGCCTCTCGAGTAGCTGGATCCACCATCATATTCCCGACCTCTCCCTCCACCGTCACCATGGTTGTAACCTCTGTTGCTCCTCCTGCCTCCATAACCACCACTGCTCCGACCACCACGCCCATATCCAGAACACCTCAAGATACCCAATCACCACTATGATAAGCGCCACCTCCTCCTAAACCTCCCGCCAAATCTAGGGGCACAGTTGATGGATGTTCACGCCATCAAGGTTCTACCCATTCTTAGGGTTTAGGTTTAGGTTTAGGTTTATTACATTTTAGGGTTTAAGTTTATTTTTTAATTATGGAGTTACTTTAGGTTTAGGTTTAGGTTTAGGGTTTTTTTTTTCAGGAAACCCCATTATACGGGGGTATTTTATTGCCACAAAAAAAGGGTTACAAGATCCTTAAAGAGGATAAACTCTGAATCTACTGCTCAAAGAGCTACAATCAGCCTAAGGAGTAAATCCCCATCTAAGTACATCCAAAAGCAAGAGAAAACATTAAAGCAATCAAAAGATACAATATGGCTAACATAATAATCGAAAGGAAGATTAAGGCCAATGCTCTGATGGTTGTAAGAGAGCTTGGTAATATGGAGCAAACCGAGAACAAGGGAGAATCACCGCAAAGTGACACTAGAAAGGAGATTAGAAGGGTAAAGTAATACAAATAGAGAGATAAATGAAAACAATAAAAGCGAGAGCGATAATAAGGAAAGTTGATAAAGAAGGCTCGGGCTCAATCACACCAAATTGGCGGTGCAAAATTGAGCATCCAAACTTCATTAGAAGGGTTACATCACATGAGCTACTACCATACCAAAAGGGAGTGAAAACATCACAGCCATCATAGCCAACAAACCTGTGAGGAGATTACACCCAGTTGTTGATAGTCTTATGAACTTTATTACCTACAATCCTAAACACAATCATATCTAAAATAGAGAGGTAATTGTAAAGAGCTAAATGGTAAGTTGTCTCATTCAAGAAAGATATCAGCAATATAGTCATCCTGACATGAGATTATATAAACATAGGGGAATTAGTCATCTTAGCCAGAGCCTCATATCCAAGTGAAACCGACATATAAACCGCCACCAAAAAAATAGCAGATGAGATAACTTGCGATCCGCTAATCAAGTCAATGATCTTATAGTTGAGACCTTCCCATCATAAGATATATAATTGAAACTTTGCGAAACAACCCCTTTTTTATGTCCATATGAGTAATTGGAGAAAGACAATTGTAAAGGAATACAGGATAGCTCAACATGGAAAAAGGGCTACAACCAACCAAAACTAACAACAAGTAAGGACATTTAGAGCAGCTCCCATGGCAATCTGGGGTCAAAATTCGATAATCCAGCTCAACAGATAACCAAGAGAACAAGACAACAAAAGGCAGCAACTTCCCATAACACCACTCTTTCAGAATAGACAGCTCAAAAAATTGCACAAACCAAACTGGACCAAGATAGGAATAGAGACAACAGTCGGTAATGCAAATTCTGACATTGAGATGATGAACAACCGGGTAAAAATAACGAGCATCTGAAAGCCAACCCCAACAATAAAACAAGTAATGCAACAATGTAAAATAGAATGCAAAAAAGATAGGACAATGGATAACCAAAGCAAAAAATAGCCAAGATAGGAACAATGAAGATGGCAACATTCGAGATAGGGAAGGACTACTGATTGGCCATAAAACCTCCCAATCGAGGTAGATAGTAGGCCATAAAAGCAGATATCTTGAAGGCATAACCACGAAAAAATCTCCAAAACCATCACCATCGAGCATCAAGAGCATTAAATGTTTCTTTGAATGAAGGACCCAAATCTTGCGACCAACATAGAAGGAGCCAACAAGGGTGAGATAAACCAAGCGAAATTTCAGGACATGAAATAATCAAAATAACAAAAGCCGACTAGCATGTCATAATGCCATCCAATATAACAGAGCAACAGAGTCAGTTTATCGAGAGAGAGAATGAAAGAAACAGCGGATATGATAGATCACATTAGTCCGATGATAAGCAACTAAAAGACCAAAAGGGGTTCAAAGCAAAGTCCACCAAGCAATCAACCTCATGGCAAGGTAAACCAGAACCCCAGACACAATCCAGTACAGCCAATAAACAAGACAGCTAAGACCAACAAGCTGGCCAAGAGGCCACCCAAAATTATATATAAGTAAATGGAAGGATAGATAATAAATAGCACCCCACCCCAAGCAAATTACATTCAGAGAAATCAGATCAGTAACAGGGTGCTTAATCACCATAATCCAACACTGCCAAGGATAGTGACAATAATAACCAATAGGATTGCCAATAATCCCATTATGCTTATAAGATAAACCATTGATGCCCTTCCAGCATAACAAAAAAAGGATATTTAAAAGGATATTTAAAAAAAGCATGTTCACAACATAACAAATGGAGAGAAGACCACAGCAAGGACAAACAACAATCCAGATGTTGGCATCTTGCTGGACAAGGAAAATAGAAAACCAAAAATCAGTGAATACAAAATTACCCACAATCACAACAAATGCAGGATAATGATCCATTGAGAAAATCCAAGCTTGCTGTGCTTGGAAAATAAAACCAGAGACAGTAAGATTGACAGAAGCCTCAAGGAACCAAATTAGCCTCAGAAAAACTACCACATAAAAAACATTCATAATAAGCGACAACTATCCCTATTCACACAATCCTTGGAGAAATACCCCACATGCTTGACAAAATAACTCATTGAGAGTATACCAACCATAGTTTATGATCAAGTAGAGCAGTTGATAAGGCATAGTGATCATACTAACGACTAAAAGGGATATTATAGCGGGTTAAGGAGCTTCGAAAAGCGCTAATCGATAAACCAAATCCACAAACATCCAAAGTCTTAAAGCAGCAACAGGTAACATCAGACTATAGTACCACACGAACAGAAATGGCACTCCAATCCAAGAAGGTAACCTGAGACAATAGATGCAGATTACAATATAAACAAAGGCGTAGATATGATTCAACCACCCAGTGAAGCAATAATAAACAATTAGAGTTACTCCCATTAGAGCAACTATTGCAACATAAGTCGACCATTAAGGGTAAGAAGGTCAGTAACCTATGAAAGCCAAAGAACATCGATAGCAGGAGGAAGAAAGGAAGAAAGCACCCATAAGATCCCACCAAAGAAACCTTCGAAACAGAAATGGCATGATGAATGGGGTCAGTTCGTAAAACATCGAGGCGATAAGTATCGAAAAAAAAATCAAATGTCCTCTTCATGCACAAAAATGAAATAACTCCCAGAAGTAAAAGAAAAATGTCAAGGAGAGTTAGAACACAAGGGAACAGAAAACCAAAAAAAAGAGTGATGAATAGGAGAGTTAGATTCTGAGGTAAGGAAGCCAAGAATTGTCCAAGTTAACGGATCACTGTATTTGGGTAATGTAAATTGATTAAAGAGGATGATCTTGTCTAATCTCACCGATTTGCAAGGTAATCAGCACAAGCGTTACCTTCATGCCAAACATGAGTGATGGTAAAATTTAGTTGAGAGAGAAGAGCCCTAGTTTGCTTGAGGAGGTAGTACAAACAAGCGTTGCTCATATTGGTAGAAGTCAAAAGGTCAATCAGTAGAAGAGCATCCACCTCTATCCAAATATTGAGCCAGTCATTTTGAAGACAAATTTCTAGAGCTTTGTGGATAGCCATAAGCTCAGTATAAGGAACAGTGCTGGAAATAAGGGGATAAGCAAATGCACATAGAACAATACCCTTAGAATCCCACGAAAATGCCTCCGAGCCATTATGAGAGATAGCCATCGGTATTAATTTTAATAATATGATCAAGAGGTTTTTTCCAAAACCATTCTATCATTTCGATAGTAAGGCAGTGCGGAAGGTTGAGGCCCAGGTTTATTAGCGATAGATTCTGACCTTTAAAATGCTTGTGATGGATTAAATTGGCTTTAAATAAGTCACAAATTTTGTTTTAGTTCTAGCAATAATCCTCATGTGATTCATACGAATCCCACGATGTTTAGCTTCATTTGGTCCATCCATATGAACCAAATAAGAGTAATGGTGATTATGATTTTAATATGACCTTTAATTGCATTGTCAAAGTAAACTTCAAGAAGTTGATATAAAGTAAAAGAACAATTAAAATTGATAGTGTTGAATAGATTGTCATACCAAATCCAAATTTTAGAGGCAATAGTCCCATTAACAAAAAACATGGTTAACATTCTCAATATGGGAACAACATTGACATTTAGAGGGTAAATAAAACCCTTTACCCCACAACAAAGAGTCAGAATAAAGTTTTTTAGGATACGCCAAGTAAGAACAGAGTAAGAAGGGGATATTGCTATTCCAAATTTTGGAGAACACAATAGAAGAATCCTGATTGTCTTTAGTGTGAATCCACACATTTTTAAGGTTGAAATCCCCATTATGAGATAACTTAAAGATAATCTGATCATGATTGTTAGGAGTGATAGGAATACTAGTAATCATATTTAAGAAAGTGGAAGGAATAGAATCAGTAATCTTACTAGTGTTCCACATGTGATTTTTCCAGAATGAATTAACTCTAATAGCAGAGGTGGAGTGAGTGTAGAGTAAGTCATCAATGGAGCCAAAACCACTCCAGTTGTCTTGCCAAAAAAAAGAATTTCCTGAGTTTATGCCCTAAAAAATTAAGGATTCTACATCCCATTTGACAAAACAAAGTCTTCTCCACACCGGAGAGTCGCCCGATTTAAAAGGACAAATGAGAGGATGTTTACCCTGGCAATATTTAGAAGTCATGAAATTCACCCAAAGACTATTTTTGCTCCTAAAGTTCCACCAAAGTTTGTAGGAGAAGGCATGGATAACTTCTTTGATGGATTTACATCCCAGACCTCCCTCTTCAAGAGTACCACAACTATTAGACCGGGATGACCGGTGCATTCTTTTAGAGGATGTATTGGTTCCCGGAAGAATTTGTTTAAGAGATGCTCAATTCTGTTTATGGTAGAGTTGGTAGGCACAATGGTTTGAAGAAGGTATATGGGCATGGAATTTAGAGTGCTCTTGATCAAGGTAAGCCTACCACCGAAAGAGAGTAAATGAAATTCCCAAACTAAAATTTTGTTAGAAATTTTTTGAATTAGATCATCAAAAAGGTGAGTTCTTTTTTGGCCTTTGAAAAGCAGCTCCAAGGTAATTAAGAGGAGTTGATTTTGCTTAAAATTAGTAATTACGGATATTTGGTTAAGTCTATTAGGAGGAATCTTAGTTGAAGGAATAAAATAGCATTTTCCTTCATTAAGAAAAGACCACTAACTTTACCAAAATCATTTAGAAGGTTCTTGATGGTTTTAACATGTTGAATGGAACCGTTCTTGAAGATAATGAAATCATCGACAAAGCTAAGATGAGAAATAGAATCCTCCATGAGTTTTAAAAGACATATTAGGCTTATTAGCAAAAGATCATTCAGGCTCTTGGCAGGGTATTCAATAGCGATGATAAAAGAGAAGGTGATAGTGGGTCACCTTGCCTCAAACCATGGCTAGAAGGAAAGAAACCTATGGACTCACCATTCATGATAACCCAGACATTCATGATACATCTTTTTATAATACGGATAAAACTATCAGAAAAACCAAACAAATTCAGGATTTGAAAGAGAAAGTCCCATGAGAGATTATCAAAGGCTTTAGTGATGTCCAGTTTGAATAAGATGTTGCCTCCTCTAGAATTGATATCAATGTCATGAACCATTTCTTGGCGAGAAGAATATTATCGATATTGTTATGTTTAACAAAACCAGTTTGATTAGGGGAGATGATTTTAGGAAGCAAAGGGCTAAGCTATTATTTATTAATTTAGCAATGAGTTTTTGAAAAAGGTGCAAAGACTAATCGGTCTAAAATCGCCCCAAGATTGAGATTGTTAGTTTTGGGAATAAGGACAATAGAAGTGCTTGAAAAGTATTTGGGAATGGGATTGCCATCAAAGAAATCAATAACAGCATTAACTAAATCGGTTTTAATAAATGGCCAACAATCTTTGAAAGAAAGAAGTGGGTTATAGCCATCGGGGCCGACAAGTGTTCATGTTCTTAAGAGTATTACTAATCTCCTCTTGGAAGGACACATAGTGAGTAAATGATTATCCTCATTAATCATAGAAGGAATAAGATGGGTGTTTGATAAAGTATCTAGCAACAGCTTAGAATTTAATAAAGTTTGGAAATGATGAATGACAGAATCCTTAATATCATTGTTATCGGTTATCCATTCACCATTAGAGTTCTTAATTTTCTTAATCGAGTTTAAGGCTTTCATTTATTACAAATGGCATGAAAGTACAGTGTTTGTCACCATCGCAATATGTTTGCTTGCAGCTTTTTGATGCCAATAGGTTTCTTCCATGTTTTGATAATTAAGCAAGTTATTCTTGGCAATGTTCAACTCCTCAAGTTTACTAGGATCAGTTGAGACGGCATCTTCAAGAGAACAAACCTCTTGTTCCATAGCTTTAAGATTTGTGAAAAGATTTTTAAAAATGTGTTTGTTCCACCAATTAAGATTTTGTTTAAGTCTTTTGAGCTTAAGCCAAAGATGAGTCATACCTTTAACAAAATTATCCGGGAAAATAGGGGTCATCCAATTAGTGATAGCGACATTGGTGAAGTCACTATGTTGGGTCCACATGTTTTGAAATCTGAAAGGAGGGGGAGTAGACTGGTTTGGGGGGTGAAGGAAATCAAGAGAGGAGCATGGTTAGACAAAGTTCTGCTCAAATGCTCAACAGTGGTAGAAGACCATTGATTGATCCAAAGAGAATTAAAAAGGGCCCTATCAAGATCAAAGCCTAGAATTGCCACGTGAAGTTAGACCAGTGAAACCAATGTCGATCATTGCAATCAAGGGTCATATTTGAGAAGTCCTCCATGGAATGAAGGTTAGGAGAACATCCTCCCTTCTTTCAACTAGCTATGATAGTGAAATCACCTCCAACCAACCGGGAAGGTTAGAGGAGGCGAAGGTGCGTAAGTGATTCCAAAGGATGTTCCTACCAGCTCTATTACAAGAGGCATAGATAAAAGAGCCAAAAGCTGATAAGTCACCTAAGGAGATTTTGACATTAACCAATTGGTCAAGATTATCAATGATGGAAATGGTGATGGAGTTTTGCCAAAAGCACCAAATTTTATTATTAAGATTGAAGAAGAAATTATGAAAGCCAAGGGATCTAGCGACAAAAGCAATCTTAGAAGAATTAATGAAAGGTTCAATAAGAACAAGTAACTTGATATTATGAACACGACAAAGACTCTAACACGATTGTGAGGAAGAGACCCACAAGGATATTCCAAATAAGAAAATTAATCATAAGGGGACAACCAAAGGGAAAAGTAAAAAAAGAGAAAGAGAGAGGAGAGAAATGATGGCACATTACTTGTGTGGGGTGGAAGAAGTGTGTGATTCTAGAGAGGTTATTATTAGAAAATTTTGCTTTGAAGGGTTTTTTATTTTAACAATTTGAAAGGGTCTCTCAAAATCAAATTATCTCCATCGAAGAGATTGATTTATGGGTTCGAATAATAGAAGAATCTATCAATGATTTAGAAGAGGATTTCACCTTCTTCTGTATCAGATAGAGTATGAGAAAATGGGATCAATTGGATATCACTCTGAAGGGAAATAGATGTGGAAGTTGTGGCACCATTCATAATACAAATATCTTTCTCAATATGTTCTGAAACAATAGGGTCATTATTGATTTGGTCCATTATATGATTCCCATTCAAATTGTTTAATTGGGTGTCCAATATGAGGCTACCATTCAGATTTTTAGTAGGATTTAAGTGAAGCAAGAGCTATCATGGGAAACATTATTACAAGCGGTGAATTGCCATTGGTAACATCACACCCCTCATTGGTTGTTTTAGTACCAAGGTCGATTATTTGCCACTAGATAGATCAGAGGTGTAGGTAGGAGAGGTTCTTTTGAGTATCTTTAGGCGTATGCTAGAGTATTGGTTTTCCAGTTCCATTAATGGTAGTCATATTCTGATAATTTTTTCGAGATTAGGATGAAGCACAAAGCAATCTGAGTGGTCGTGTCCGTGAATCTTGCAGTGAGTGCAGAAAATAGGAAAATTTTTGAATTGACTTTTTGACTATATCCAAATTTTTCAGAGCCAATCCAAACCTCTTTGGGATATTTCTTTGTGATGTCTATCTCAGAGAATCTGGCGACAGATGGCCTAGATCTATTGGCCGTTGATCTATTTGGAGAGGTCTACCAAAAGGCCGTAGCAAAACAAAACTTGATGAGTGACATAATGTATTCACATGTTAGGAAAAAGCAAGCCAAGAGGGATAATGGGAGATTCTTCTTTGACATCAAATAGGGCGACCATTTCAATAGCATTTGACAATTATGCACAAAATAAGAATGACGAGCGAAAACCTGCGAGTAATCTAAATCATTAGAAAGTTGAATGAGAATGTGATGGGGATCGATCAGCCTGATAGAGAAAGAACCCGTTAATTTTAAACTATGAAAGAAAGTGCGAATGTTATCAAGAGTTGGGCGTCTAAGGGAGAATTTACCCAGAACTCGAAGGGCTTAGCAAGTTTCTCAACATCTCGAGAACACATTATCCAATCCACGATAAGAAGTCAAAATGAGATTAAGCGAAGCATTGAGCTAGGGATCTTACGGATAAAGCATCTTTGAATGATTAACAGCAGTTACATTAAGTCTGAATCTAGAAAACCTATAGAGTTAAAGAGCAAAGTCGATCTTGGTCGAGCGGTAGGGATTCCAGAGACCTAGCCATTGCTCTAATCAAGGATGTCACATATAGGAGCACGAGCGTCTGTGAGAAGCGCCGAAGCCAAATACCCAGAACGGCCAATCCAGGGGAAAGCAAAATCAGATCTGAGAGAGGAGCGTTGCGGTGCCTTAATTGATTAGGTTTAGGTTTAGGGTTTGGGGTTTAGGGTTTATGGTTTAGGGTTAGAGGGTTTAGGGTTTAGGGTTTATTATTTTAGGATTTAGAGCTTAGGGTTAAGGTTTAGGGTTTAGGGTTTAGGGTATTTTAGGGTTTATGTTTTAGGTTTTAGGGTTTAGGGTTTAAGGTTTTATTTTTTAAATTAAGTAAACCAGAGGTTTAGGTTTATTTAGTATATTTAGTTTATTCGTTATTTTTATTTAAGTTTATTTTTTATTTTTATTTATTTTAGTTTATTTATTTAGGTTTATTTATTGTAGTTTAAGTTTTCTATTTAATTTATTTTTTAGGTTTAGGTTTAGGTTTTCATTTATTTTTTAGTTGAGTTTTATTTTCATTTTATTCTTGAGGTTTAAGTTTTATTCTTTATTTTTAGGTTTAGGACTAGGTTTTTATTTTAGTTTTTTAGGTTTAGGTTTTAGGTTTTTATTTTAGCTTTATTTTTAGGTTTTTTTTTAGTTTAGGTTTAGGTTTATTTTTAGTTTATTTTATTTTACATAGTTTAGGTTTAAGTTTAGGTTTAGTTTATTTTAGATTTAGGATTAGGTTTTATATATTTTAGTTTAGTTTATTTTAGTTTAGGTTCAAGTTTATTTTATTTTATTTATTTTACATTTAGTTTTTTTTAGTTTAGGGATTAGGTTTTATTTTTATTTACTTTTTGGTTTTACTTTTAGGTTTAGGTTTTATTTAGTTTTATTTTATTTTATTTTGTGTTGATTTTATTTTATTTTA
The DNA here is from genome assembly GCA_021442155.1 of Cymbidium sinense. Taxonomy (NCBI): domain Eukaryota; kingdom Viridiplantae; phylum Streptophyta; class Magnoliopsida; order Asparagales; family Orchidaceae; genus Cymbidium; species Cymbidium sinense. The sequence continues at coordinate 4,434,059 of CM038214.1, read as the reverse complement.
TGCTTAGTTTTTAGTTTATTCAAGTTTTTAATCTTAAGTTTATTTTATTTTTTGTTTTTTTTATTTTATTTTATTTTAGGTTTAGTTTAGGTTTTAGTTTAGTTTTTTTACTTTCTTTTTTTTATTTTATTTAAGTTTAGGTTTAATTATTTATTTTATTTTATTTTTTAGGTTTATATAAATTAGGATTAGGTTTTAGGTTTTTAGGGTTTAAGGTTTAGGGTTTAGGGTTTAGTGTTTAGGGTTTAGGGTTTTAGGATTTCAGGATTTAGGGTTTTAGTTTTTAGGGTTTTAAGGTTTAGGCTTTAGGGTTAATATTTAGGGTTTAGGCTTTAGTGATTTGGCTTTAGGGTTTAGGTTTTTAGGGTTTAGGGTTTAGGGTTTAGGGTTTAAGGTTTAGGGTTAGCTTAGGGTTTAAAGTTAGTTTAGGGGTTAGAATTTAGGGTTTAGGGTTTAGGGTTTTTAGGGTTTAGTGTTTAGGGTTTAGGTTAGTTTAAAGCTTAGGGTTTTGGGTTTTAGTGTTTAGGGTTTAGGGTTTCAGGTTTAGGTTAGAGTTAGGGTTTAGGGTTTAGGATTTAGGGTTTAGTTTTTAGGGTTTAGGGTTTAGGGTTGTAGGTTTAGGGTTTAGGGTTTTTTCTTTTAAAATTTAAGTAAACTTATAGGTTTAGGTTTATTTAGATTATTTAGTATTATATTTATTTATTTTAGTTTATTTTATTTATTATATTATTTATATGTTTATTTTTTTTTTATTTGGTTTAGTTTATTTATTTTAGTTTAGCTTTTGATTTTAGTTAATTTCTTGGTTTAGAATTAGGTTTATGTTTATTTTTAGATAAGTATTTTTTATTTTATTATTTAGGTTTAGGTTTTATTTTTCTTTTTTAGTTTTAGGTTTAGGTTTTTTATTTTGTTTTTTTTTTTATTTAGGTTTTTTTTAGGTTTTTTATTTTAGTTTATTAAGGTTTAGGGTCTAGCGTTTAAGGCTAGCTTACGATTTAGGGTTTTTAGGGGTCAGGGTTAGTTTTGAGCTTAGGGTTTAGGGTTTTAAGGTTTAGGGTTTAGGGTATCGGGTTTAAGGTTAAGGTTAGGGTTTAGGGTTTAGGGTTGCAGGTTTAGGATTTAGGGTTTAGGTTTTTTTAACAAATTTAATTAAACCTGTGGGTTTAAGTTTATTCAGTTTATGCAGTTTATTTTTTATTTATTTTAGTTTATTTTATTTTTTATTTTTATTTTGGTTTATTTTTACTTTTATTTAGTTTAATTTATTTATTTTTTGTTTATTTATTTAATTTTAGGTTTTGAATTTTAGCTTATTTTTTAGGTTTAGATTTAGGTTTATGTTTATTTTTTAGATTAGTATTTTTTATTTTATTTTTTAGGTTTAAGTTTTATTTTTTATTTTTAGGTTTAGGTTTAGATTTTTATTTTATTTTATTTGGTTTAGGTTTTAAGTTTTTATTTGAGATTTATTTTTAGGTTTCATTAGGGTTTAGGGTTTAAGGTTAGCTTAAGGTTTAGGGTTAGTTTAGGGGTTATGGTTTAGGGTTTTGGGTTTAGGGTTTAGGGTTTAGGGTTTAAGGTTTAGGTTTATGGTTTATGGTTTAGGATTTAGGGTTGTAGGTTAAGGGTTTAGGGTTTAGGATTTTTTTTGAAAAAAAGAACAAATTTAAGTGAACCTATAGGTTGAAGTTTATTTAGTTTAATTAGTTTATTTTTTATTTATTTTATTTATTTTATTTTATACTTTTACTTAGGTTTTTTTTATTTTTGTCGAGTTTAGTTTATTTATTTTAGGTTTATTTATTTTAGTTTAGGTTTTTTATTTTAGTTTATTTTTTAGGTTTAGATTTAGGTTTATGTTAAGTTTTAGATTAATATTTTTTATGTTCAGGGTTTATCTTTTATTTATAGGTTTAGGTATAGGATTTTATTTTATTTTTTAAGGTTTAGGTTTTAGGTTCTTATTTTAGGTTTTATTTTTTAGTTTAGGTTTAGTTTTATTTTTTGTTTATATTTATTTACTTTAGCATTTAAGTTTAGGTTTAGGTTTTATTTATTTTAGTTTAGATTAGTATTTATGTTTATTTTAACTTGGTTATTTTAGGTTTAGGTTTTTTTTAGTTTATGGTTTAGTTTTATTTTATTTTATTTATTTAAGGTTTAGGTTTTTTTTTTTAGTTTAGGGTTTGGGTTTTACTTCTTATTTATTTAGGTTTTATTTTAGGTTTATTTTTTAGGTTTTATTTTTATTTAGTTTTATTTTATTTTATGTTAGGTTTATTTTATTTTATTTTATGTTTGGGCTTTATTTTATTTTGGTTTTTTTATTTTGAGGTTTATTTTATTTTTTAGTTTATTTTAGGTTTTTATTTATTTTATTTTTATTTATTTTTTGATTTTTTATGTTTTTTTATTTTTAGGTTTATGTTTAGGTTTAGGTTTAGGTTTTAGTTTAGGTTTAATTTTTATTTATTTATTTTATTTTTTTGGTTTTTTTATTTTAGGTTTTGGTTTTTTAGTTTCTTAGGTTTTTAGGTTTTTAGGTTTTTAGGTGTTTAGGATTTAGGGTTTAGGGTTTAGGTAGGATTTAGAGATTTAGAGTTGTAGTTTTAGGTTTATAGTTTAGGTTTAGGGTTTAAGGTATAGGGTTTAGGGTTTTTGGGTTTAGGGTTTAGGTTTTAGGGTTTTAGGTTTTGGGTGTAGGGTTAGTTTTAAGGTTTAGGGTTAGGATTTAGGGTTAAGCTTAGGACTATTTATTTTACTTTGTATTTATTTTATTGAAGGTTTAGGCTTTTGGGTTTAGTGTTTAGGGTTTTTTAGGGTTTAGGGGTAAGGGTTTGGGGTTTAGGGTTGAAGGTTTAGGGTTTAGGATTTAGGGTTTAGTGTTTAGGTTTTTTTAGTGTTTAGGGTTTAGGGTTTGGGGTTTAGTGTTGTAGGTTTAGGGTTTAGGGTTTAGGCTTTAGGGTTTAAGGTTTTGGGTTAGTTTAGAGTTTAGGGTTTGGGATTATAGTTTTATTGTTGTAAGTTTAAAGTTTAGGGTTTTGTGTTGGTTTTAGGGTCTAGGATATTGGGTTTAGGGCTAAGGATTTAGGGTTTAGGGTTTAGTGTTTAGGGTTATTTTTTAATTAAGTAAGCTGGTCAGTTTAGGTTTATTTTGTTTATTTAGTTTATTTTTTATTTATTTTAAGTTATTATATTTTTATTTTTATTCAGCTTAGTTTATTTATTTTAGGTTTATTATTTTAGTTTAGGTTTTTTAGTTTAGTTTATTTTTTAGTTTAGTTTTATTTTTATTTTATTTTTTTAGCTTTAGGTTTTATTTTTTTTTTTTTTTTTTATTTTTTTTTGTTTTTTTTAGCTTTAGGTTTTATTATTTATATTTAGGTTTAGGTTTAGGTTTTTATTTTATTTTTTTAAGTTTAAGTTTTGGTTTTAATTTGTGGTTTATTTTTTGGTTTTATTAGGGTTTAGTGTTTAGGGTTTAGGGTTTAGGGTTTAGGGTCTATGGTTAGCTTAGTGTTTAGTGTTAGTTTAGGGCTTAGGGTTTAGGCTTTAGGGTTAGTTTAGAGCTTATGGTTGATTATTTTAGAGTTTAGGGTTTTGGGTTTTGGGTTTAGGTTAAGGTTAGGGTTTATGGTTTATGGTTTAAGGTTTAGGGTTTAGGGTTTAAGGTTTAGGATTTTTGGTTTAGTATTTTTAGGGTTTAGTGTTTAGAGTTAAGGGTTAGTTTAGAGCTTAGGGTTTAGGGTTTAGGTTTTAGGTTTAAGGTTAGGTTTAGGGTTTAGGGTTTATAGTTTATGTTTTAGGGTTTAGGGTTTAGGATTTAGTGTTTAGGGTTTAGGGTTTACTGTTTAAGGTTTTTTTAAAAAAAAATAAGTAAATTAGGAGGTTTAGGTTTATTTAGTTTATTTTATTTTTCATTTTTATTTAAGTTTATTTTAATTTTTATTTAGTTTACTTTATTAATTTTTGATTTATTTATTTTAGTTTAGGTTTTTTATTTTAATCCATTTTTAGGTTTAGGTTTAGGTTTATGTTTATTTTTTTAGTTTAGTTTTATTTTTATTTTATTTATTTATGTTTAGGTTTTATTTTTTATTTTTAGGTTTAGGTTTAGTTTTTATTTTATTTTTTTAGGATTACATTTAGGTATTTATTTGAGGTTTATTTTTAGGTTGGGTTTAGGGTTTGCTTAGGGTATACGATTAGTTTAGGGGATAGAGTCTAGAGTTTAGGGTTAATTTAAAGCTTAGGGATTAGGATTTTAGGGTTTGAAGTTTAGGGTTAGGGTTAGGGTTTATGGTTTAGGGTTGTAGGTTTAGGGTTTAGGGTTTTTTTAAAAAAAATTAAGTAAACCTGTAAGTTTATGTTTATTTAGTTTATTTTTTATTTATTTTAATTAATTTTTTATATTTAGGTTTATTTTTTATTTTTATGTATTTTAGTTTATTTATTTTAGGTTTATTTATTTCAGTTAAGGTTTTTATTTTAGTTTATTTTTAGGTTTAGATTTAGGTTTATGTTTATTTTTAAGATTAGTATATTATTATTATTTTTTATTTTTTAGTTTTGGTTTTATTTTTTATTGTTAGGTTTTGGTTTTGGATTTTATTTTGTTTTTTTAGGTTTAGGTTTCACATTTTTTTTAGGTTTATTTTTAGGTTTTATTTTATTAGTTTAGGTTTAGGTTTATTTTTAGTTTATTTTAATTTCTTTATTATAGGGTTTAGGTTTAGCTTATTTCAGGTTTAAGTTTATTTATTTTAGTTTAGGTTTAGGTTTATTTTTTTTTGTTAATTTTGAATTTGGTTTTTTTTAGTATAGGGTTTTGGTTTTATTTTTTTATTTTTTATAGGTTTTATTTTTATTTAGTTTTTATTTTAGGTTATTTTAGATTTATTTTATTTTTATTTTACGTTTAGGTTATATTTTATTTAGGTTTTTTGGGTTTATTTTTTTTAGTTTAGTTTAGGTTGTTAGTCTTCTATTTTAGTTTAGCTTTTATTTTTATTTTATTTTATTTTTAGGTTTAGGTTTAGGTTTTGGTTTTGGTTTTAGTTTAGATTTTTATTTTATTTTATTTTTTATTTCATTTATGTTTAGGTTTTTTAATTTATTTTATTTTTAGGTTTTATTTGATTTTGGTTTAGGTTTTTAGGTTTTTAGGGTTTATGGTTTAGTGTTTAGGGTTTAAGGTTTGGGGTTTAAGGTTCAGAGTTTAGGGTTGTAGGTTTTAGGGTTTAAGGTTTAGGGTTTAATTATTAACATTTAGGTTTTAGGGTTTAGGGGTTAGGGTTTTAAGGTTTAGGGTTTAGGGTTTAGGGTTAAGGGTTAAGGGTTTAGGGTTTAGGGTTAAGGTTTTTTTTATTTTTTTAAGGGTTTACACTTTAGGGTTTAGGGTTTAGGGTTTTAGGGTTTAGTTTAGGGTTTGGGGTTTAGGGTTGTAGGTTTAGGGTTTAGGGTTTAAGGTTTAGACTTTATGGTTTAGGATTTGGGGTTCAGGATTTTTTTAATATTAAGTAAACCGGTAGGCTTAGGTTTTTTATTTTATTTTTGATTTATTTTAGTTTATTTTATTTTTTATTTTTATTTAGGTTTATTTTGTATTTTTATTTAGTTTAGTTTATTTATTTTAGGTTAATTTATTTTAGTTTAGGTTTTTTATTTTAATTTATTTTTTAAGTTTAGGTTTAGGTTTATGTAATTTTTTTAAGTTTAGTTTTATTTTTATTTTATTTTATTTTTTAGGATTATATTTTATTTGTTATTTTAGGTTTTGGTTTAGGTTTTATTTTATTTTTTTAGGTTGAGGTTTTAGGTTTTTTATTTGAGGTTTATTATTTTTTTTAGGTTTAGGTTTATTTTAAGTTTATTTTATTTTATCTAGTTTATGATTAGGTTTAATGTATTTTAGGTTTAGGTTTAGGTTTTATTTATTTGAGTAGTATATTTTTTATTTATTTTATTTTATTTTAGGTTTAGGTTTTTTTTAATTTAAGGTTGAGGGTCTTCAATTTTTTTTAAACAGAGAACAAATTTAGATTCAATATTTCATCTTTTTGATTTCATCAACTAAGTAACACACCAAGTTTTCTAAAGACATAGAAAAATGAGCAATGAGCAAATCAAAAACCTCAGATAACTAGAATAGTCTCTACTATAAAGACACAGTTCCATAAGCAACAGTCAGATTGGCCATTCTTCAGTTTCTCCAGTGTCCATCAGAACCACCTCGACTTCTCGAGAAGCGGCATCCACCATCATATCCCGATCTCTCCCTCCCACCAAGGCAGCCTCATTCTCCTCTTACCTCCATAACCACCACTACTTTGACCACCACCTCCATATCTACCAGCACCTATAGAACCCCCACCACCACTGCGATAACGCCACCTCTACCTTCACCTCCATCGCTAGATCTAAACTGAGTCAGGTTAACGGTGATGTTCATGCCATCAAGGTTTTGCCCATTCTCAGGGTTTAGGATTAGGTTTAGGTTTATTATGTTTTAGAGATTAGGTTTACTTTTTAATTTATTTAGTTACATTAGGTTTAGGTTTATGGTTTGGGGTTTAGGGTTAGGGTTTAGTGTTTAGGTTTAGGGTTTTAGCATTTATAGTTTTAGGGATTAGGGTTTAAAGTTAAGGTTTAGGATTTAGGGTTTATGGTTTTTTAGGGTTTAGGGTTTAGGGTTTAGGATTTAGGATTGTAGGTTTAGGGTCATAGGTTTAAGGTTTAGGGTTTCAGATTTAGAATATAGGATTTAGGTTTGAAGGTTTTTTTTTAAATTAACTAAACTAGTAGGTTTAGGTTTATTTAATTTTTTTCGCTTACTTTATTTTTTATTTTTATTTTCTTTAGTTTTTTATTTTAATTTAGGTTTTTTATTTTAGTTTATTTTTTAGGTTTAGCTTTATTTTTTAGTTGAGTTTTATTTTTATTTTATCTTTTAGGTTTAGGTTTTTTTTATATTTAGGTTTAGGTTTAGGTTTTATTTTATTTCTTTAGGCTTAGGTTTTAGGTTTTCATTTTAGGTTTATTTTTAGTATTTATTTTTAGTTTAGGATTAGGTTTAATTTTAGTTTATTTTATTTTATTTCATTTAGGTTTAGGTTTAGGTTTACTTTATTTATGTTTTTTTGGTTTATTTATTTATTTTAGTGTAGGTTTAGGTTTATTTTATTTTGTTTAATAAAATTTTATTTTATGTTTATTTTTTTTAGTTTAGGGTTTAGGTTTTATTTTTTATTTAATTTTTAGGTTTATCTTTTATATTTAGGTTTTTATATAGATTTTATTTTATTTTATTTCAGGTTTATTTTATGTTTAGTTTATATTTTATTTATGTTTTTTATTTTTACATTTATTTTATTTGAGTTTATTTACATTTTTTATTTTATTTTATTTTTAATTTTAGGTTTAAGCTTTAGTTTAAGTTTTTATATTTTTAATTTTATTTTATTTTGGTTTATGTTTATTTATTTATTTTATTTTTAGGTTTTATTTAATTTAGGTTTAGGTTTTTAGGGTTTAGGGTTTTGTCTTTAGGGTTTAGGGTTTACAATTTTAGGGTTTAAGGTTTTAGGGTTTATGGTTTATGGTTTGGGTTTAGAGTTTAGGGTTTAGGGTTTAGGGTTTAGTATTTAGGCTTTAGGATTTAGGGTTTTTAGGGTTTAATGTTAGTTTAGGGTTTAGAGTTTAGGCTTTAGGCTTTAGGGTTTAGGGTTTTTAGGGCTTTGGGTAAGTTTAGAGTTTAGAGTTTAGGGTTGTAGTTTTAGGGTTGTAAGTTTAGGGTTTAGTGTTTAGTGTTGGTTTTAGGGTCTAGGTTTTGGGTTTTGGGCTTGGGATTTAGGGTTTAGGGTTTAGGGTTTAAGGTTTAGTGTTTAGGTTTTTTTTAATTAAGATGGTAGGTTTATATTTATTTTGTTTATTTACTTTATCTTTTATTTATTTTAGTATATTATATTTTTTATTTAAATTTAGGTTTATTTTTTTATTTAGTTTAGTTTATTTATTTTAGGTTTATTTATTTTAATTTAAGTATTTTATTTTAATTTATTTTTATATTTAGGTTTAGGTTTATGTTTATTTTTTAGTTTAGTTTTTTTTTAGCTTTAGGTTTTATTTTATATTTTTAGGTTTTGGTTAGGTTTTTATTTTATTTTTTTTAGTTTAGGTTTTTGGTTTTAATTTGAGGTTTATTTTTTTAGTTTTATTAAGGTTTAGTGTTTAGGGTTTAGTGTTTAGGGTTTAGGGTTTAGGTTTAGGGTTTAGGGTATATGGTTAGCTTAGGGTTTAGTGTTAGTTTAGGGGTTAGGGTGTAGGCTTTAGGCTTTAGGGTTTGGGGTTTTTAAGGTTTAAGGTTAGTTTAGAGCTTAGGGTTTAGGGTTTAAGGGTTTAGGGTTTGGTTTTAGGGTTAAGAGGGTTTAGGGTTTAAAGTTTATGGTGTAGGGTTTAGTCTTTAGGGTTTAGGGTTTTTAGGGTTTAGCGTTTAGGGTTTAGGGTTAGTTTAGAGCTTAGGGTTTAAGGTTTCAGGGTTTTGGGTTTAGGGTTTCATGTTTAAGGTAAGGGATAGGGTCTAGGGTTTAGGGTTTACAGTTTAGGGTAAGGATTTAGTTTTTAGGGTTTTGGGTTTAGTGTTTAAGGTTTTAAAAAATAAGTAAATTGCTAGGTTTAGGTTTATTTAGTTTATTTTATTTTTTATTTTTATTTAGGTTTTTTTTTTTTTATTTAATTTAGTTTATTCATTTTAGGTTTATTTATTTTAGTTTAGGTTTTTTATTTTAATTTATTTTTAGGTTTAGGTTTAGGTTTATGTCTATTTTTTAGTTTAGTTTTATTTTTATTTTATCTTTTTTATGTTTAGGTTTTATTTTTTATTTTTAGGTTTAGGTTTATGTTTTTTTTTTTTTTTAGGTTTAAGTTTTAACTATTTATTTGAGGTTTATTTTTAGGTTTTATTAGGGTTTAGGGTTAGGGTTAGGGTTTAGGGCTTAGTGTTTAAGGTTAGTGTTTAGGGTTTATGATTTAGGATTTAGGGCTGTAGGTTTAGGGTTTAGGATTTTTATTAAAATTTAAGTAAACCTGTAGATTTATTTTTATTTAGTTTATTTTTTATTTATTTTAGTTTATTTTAATTTTAATTTTTATTTAAGTTTATTTTTTATTTTTATATAGTTTAGTTTATATATTTTGGGTTTATTTATCTTAGTTAAGTTTTGTTATTTTAGTTTATTTTTTAGGTTGAGATTTAGGTTTATGTTTATTGTTTAGATTAGTATTTTATTATTTTATTATTTTTTTGTTTTAGATTTTTTTTTTTTTTAGGTTTAGGTTTAGGATTTTTTTTTTAAGTTTAGGTTTTAGGTTTTTTTAGGTTTTTTTTTAAGTTTAGGTTTATGTTTATTTTTAGTTTATTTTATTTTATTTAGTTTAGGGTTTAGGTTTAATTTATTTTATGTTTTGGTTTATTTATTTTAGTTTAGGTTTAGGTTAATTTTATTTTGTTAATTTTGAGTTTTGATTTTTTTAGTATATGGTTTTGGTTTTATTTTTTATTTTTTAGTATTATTTTATTTAGTTTTATTTTATATTATTTTAGGTTTATTTTATTTTTTTATTTATGTTTAGGTTATATTTTATTTAGGTTATTTTATTTAGGTTTATTTTAGGTTTATTTGTTTTAGTTTAGTTTAGGTTTTTATTTATTTTATTTTAGTTTAGTTTTTATTTTTTATTTTATTTTATTTTTAGATTTAGGTTTAGGTTTTAGTTTAGATTTTTATTTTATTTTATTTTTTATTTTATTTATGTTTAGGCTTTTTAATTTATTTTATTTTTAGGTTTAGGTTTTTAGGTTCTAAGGGTTTAGGATTTAGGGTTTAGGGTTGGGGTTTAGGGTTTAGGGTTTAGGGTTGTGGGTTTTCGGGTTTAAGGTTTAGGGTTGTAGGTTTAGTGATTAGGTTTTAGGGTTTAGGGTTAGGGTTTTAGAGTTAGGGTTTAGGGTTTAGATTTAGTTTTAGATTTTAGGGTTAAGGTTTTTTTTTATTTTTTTATTTATGGTTTAGGATTTAGGGTTTAGGGTTTAAAGTTTAGGGTTTGGGGTTTTGGGTTGTAGGTATAGGGTTTAGGGTTTAGGGTTTAGGGTTTAGGTTTTAGAGTTTAGGGTTTAGGATTTGGGGTTTAGGGTTTTTTTATTATTAAGTAAACCGATAGTTTTAGGTTTTTTTAGTTTATTTTTATTTATTTTAGTTTGTTTTATTTTTTATTTTTGTTTAGTTTTATTTTACTTTTTTATTTAGTTTAGTTTATTTATTTTAGGTTTATTTTTTTTAGTTTAGGTTTTTTTATTTTAGATTATTTTTTAGGTTTAGGTTTTGGTTTATGTAAATTTTTTAGTTTAGTTTTATTTTAATTTTATTTTTTAGTTTAGATTTTATTTTTTATTTTTTGGTTTATGTTTAAGTTTTTATTTTATTTTTTTAGGTTGAGGTTTTAGGTTTTTATTTGAGGTTTATTTAAGGTTTTATTTTTTAGTTTAGGTTTAGGTTTATTTTAAGTTTATTTTACTTTATCTAGTTTATGTTTAGGTTTAGTTTATTTTATGTTTAGGTTTAAGTTTTATTTATTTTAGTTTAGTTTATTTTAATGTAGGTTTTCGTTTATTTTCTTTTTATTTTAGGTTTAGGTTTTTTTTTTAGTTTAGGGTTTAGGTCTTTATTTTTTTTAAATAGAGAATAAATTCAAATTCAATATTTCTTCTTTTCAATTTCATCAACCAAGTAACACACCAAGAGGAAATCAAAAACCCTAGATAAAAAATGAGCACACATAGAGCAAATCAAAAACCCTAGATAACTAGAACTATCTCTACTATAAAGACAGTTCCATAAGCAACAGATCGGATCGACCAATCTTCAATTTCTCTAGTGTCCATTAGAACCACCCCGGCCTCTCGAGTAGCAGGATCCACCATCATATCCCTGGTCTCTCCCTCCGCCACCATCACTTGTAAGCTCATCGCCTCCATAACGACCTTTGCTTGACCACCACCTCATATCCACCAGCACCTACATATCTCCCACCACCGTTGTGATAACCACCGCCTCATGCCTCCTTCTAGATCTAAAATGAGTCTCATAGATGGTGATGTTCATACTATCAAGGTTCTGCCCATTCTTAGGATTTAGGGTTAGGTTTAGGTTTATTAGGTTTTAGGGATTAGGTTTATTTTTTAATTTATTTAGTTACTTTAGGTTTAAGTTAAGGGTTTGGGGTTTAGGGTTTAGGGTTTAGGGTTTAGGGTTTTAGGGTTTATGCTTTTAGGGTTTAGGGTTTAAGGTTAATGTTTAGGCTTTAGGGTTTATGATTTTAAGGTTTAGGGTTTATGGTTTTTTAAGGTTTATGGTTTAGGGTTTAGGATTTAGGGTTGTAGGTTTAGGGTTTAGGGTTTCGGGTTTAGGATTTAGGATTTAGGTTTTAAGGTTATTTTTTAAATTAAGTAAACTAGTACGTTTTGGTTTATTTGGTATATTTATTTTATTTTTTATTTATTTCAGTTTACATTATTTTTTATTTTTATTTTGATTTTTTTATATTTTTATTTTATTTTGTTTATTTACTGTAGGTTTATTTATTTTTGTTTATGTTTTAGGTTTAGGTTTATTTTTTAGTTGAGTTTTATTTTTTATTTTACCTTTTAGGTTTTTTTTTTTAGCTTTAGGTTTATTATTATTATTTTTTTAAGGATTACGATTTAGGTTTTTATTTAAAGTTAATTTTTATGTTTTATTTTTTAGTTTAGGTTTAGGTTTATTTTTAGTTTATTTTATTTTATTTTGTTTAGGTTTAGGTTTAGGTTTACTTTATTTTTGGTTTAGGTTTAGGTTTTATTTATTTTTGTTTAAGTTTAGGTTAATTTTATTTTGTTTATCATATTTTATTTTAGGTTTAAGTTTTTTTAGTTTAGGGTTTAGGTTTAATTTTTTATTTATTTTTTAGGTTTTATTTTAGGTTATTTTTTAGGTTTAGGTTTTATTTAGTTTTTATTTTAGTTTATTTTAGGTTTATTTTATTTTTATTTTACGTTTAGTTTATATTCTATTTAGGTTTTTATTTTTAAGTTTATTTTATTTTTTAGTATAGTTTAGGTTTTTATTTATTTTATTTTAATTTATTTATATTTTTTATTTTATTTTATTTTTTATTTTAGGTTTAGGTTTTAGTTTAGGTTTTTATATTATTATTTTTATTTTAATTTTGTTTATGTTTATTTATTTATTTTATTTCTAGGTTTTATTTAGTTTAGGTTTAGATTTTTAGGTTTTTAGGATTTAGGGTTTAGAGATTAGGCTTTTGGGTTTAGGGTTTGGGTTTAGGGTTCATAGTTTTAGGGTTTATGATTTTAGGGTTTAGGGTTTAGGGTTTGGGTTTAGGGTTTAGGGTTTAGTGTTTATGATTTAGGGTTTAGGGTTAGGTTAGGGTATAGGGTAGGCTTTAGGCTTTAGGGTTTTTAGGGTTTAATATTAGTTTATAGTTTAGGGTTTAGGGTTGTAGTTTTAGGGATGAAAGTTTAGGGTTTAGGGTTTAGTGTTAGGTTTAGGGTCTATAGTTCAGAGTTTAGGGTTTAGGATTTGGGATTTAGGGTTTAGTGTAAAGGGCTTAAGGTTTATTTATTTATTTTATTTTTAAATTAAGTAAATCGATAGGTTTAGGTTTATTTAGTTTAATTTTTAATTATTTTACCTTTAATTATTTCATTTTATTTTGGTTTTATTTTATTTAGTTTAGTTTATTTAATTTAGGTTTATTTATTTTAGTTTAGGTTTAAATTTAGTTTCTTTTAGGTTTAGTTTACATTTATTTTAGTTGAGTTTTTATTTTTATTTAGAGTTTTATTTTATTTTTTAGTTTAGGTTTTATTTTATTTTACCTTAGGTTTTAGGTTTTATTTTAGGTTTATTTTAGGTTTTATTTTTAGTTTAGGTTTAGGTTTATATTTAGTTTATTTTATTTTATTTAGTTTAGGTTTAGGTTTAGGTTTACTTTATTTTTGATTTAAGTGTAGGTTTTATTTTTTTAAGTTTAGTTTATTTTAGTTTAGCTTAAGGTTTATTTTATTTTGTTTATTTTATTTTTATTTTAGGTTTACTTTTTTTTTAGTTTAGGGTTTAGGTTTTATTATTTATTTATTTTTAGGTTTTATTTTTAGTTTTAATTTTTAGGTTTGTTTTTTAGTTTTTATTTTATTTTATTTTTGGTTTATTTTATTTTTATTTTATGTTTAGTTTTATTTAGATTTTTTCTCCTTAGGCTTATTATCTTTTAGTTTAGTTTAGGTTTCTACTTATTTTCTTTTAGGTTATTTTTAATTTTTATTTTAATTTATTTTAGGTTTAGGTTTAGGTTTTAGTTTAGGTTTTATATTAGTTTATTTTATTTTACTTAGGTTTAGGTTTTATTTATTTATTTTATTTTCAAGTTTTATTTAGTTTAGGTTTAAATTTTTTGGTTTTAAGGGTTTAGGGTTTATGGTTTAGAGTTTATGATTTAGGGTTTAGGGTGTAGGGTTTTATGGTTTAGGATTTAGGGTTTAGGTTTTTTTGGGTTTAGGTTACGATCTAGTGGATCTAATCAAGGCGCCTATTCGATCGAGAATGGGCGGTCTGATCTAACTTCATGCAAGTGAGAGAGAATGGAGTCTGTTCATCATTGCTCACCTGATCTGAGCTTACCCGAGCTCGGATTAACTCCAAAAAAACCCCACACCTTCACGACATCGATTGGAGGGGATCCAACGGTCAAGATCACACGAGATGCAAGTTTTCTTCAAAAATATCCAACCTATTTTTAGCTTAGGATTGATTTTGGAAGCATGCCTCACCAGAGCTCAAGACCAGTGGCTCGAACGATTGAGGAAGCATCATCTAGTGGAGATGAAGCCCTATTGAGCATCAATTGGATCAATTCCTCGTTGTTCACTCAAAAGGCCATGAACCAATGATTTGGAGCTTAGCTTTGATCAAAGTCCCACCTCGGTGCTCGGGAAGCTTGGGAGATGATTCATTATTACTCGATGAGGCCTAGGGAAGGTGCGTCCAAAGTTAATTTGAGTTTGATGGAGAAATGGGGAAGTTAAGTCAAAAATGGGAGTGTCCTATTTCGGGACGGATGGGAATTGAATTTTTGATCGAGGAACAAGCTTGGGAGCTTAAAATGGCTCTAGCAACTTGTCTTGGGTAGCTAAGGCTTTGAGGAATGATTTTGTGTGTGTTTGTGTGGAAATGAGGGATGAATGCCACCCTTCATCTTGATCGAGATGCGATCAGGGTTTGGCTTCTAGTGGCCCAACCATCTGTGAGGAGTGGAAGGGAGGAGGTGAGTTGGCTCAACTTGGTTGGTTGAAGGTGTGGAGGTGTAGTCAAGGAGGAAACATGGGTGTCCTATGGGTTTCAAATGCTCTAATGGGGAGGGTGATGTGATTTCACCTCCCATGGGTCATGGCCGACCCAACCTTTTGGGTCGGGGCAATGTCCTAGGTTCTAGGTGGATCATTACCAAAGTACCAAGTTAAGGAATGGAAATGACCACTTACATGGGTGATTTGTCTCATGTGAAGTCCTTGACCCAAGGATGAAATGATCAATTGGCATTGATTTGATTTGGGTAGATTTAAAATGAGCCAAAGTGGGTTAGCCCAAATTTTAAGTCAATTGGACTTGATTTGGTTAGGCTCAATTTGACTCATTTAGGTCAAATTAGGTTTGGTTGGATCAATTTGACCAATTGGTCGAATTTGGTCAAACCAAGGGATCAAGTTCATATGATCATTTGGGATGTTCCGTTCAATTGGTTTGGTTGGGCTTAGATTTGATTTTAGCTCATTTAAATTCTTTTGGGTTAAATGGGTTAAGTTGACCAATTTGACCAAATTGGCGAAATTGGCTTGGGTTGGGTGTTGGGTTTAGTTAACCAATGTAAGATGATTGTAGGCTTTGGTTTCAATTAATTTGGATTTGGTTTTGATTTAGGCCAACTTGAACCTTTAGGTCAAATTGGGCTAAGTAGTCAATTTGCAATGATCCAAGTTCTAATCCTACCCAAATTAGTGAAGCCCACCAAAACATCCCATCATGATATATGAAGTTAGATCAAGTGGACCAATTGGGTTTAGTTGGCTTGATTTTGGGTTGAGTTTGATTTAGTTGAGTTTATATGTGGATTTGGGATTAATATATAAATTCAATTACATTGGTTGGTTCAAATGGGTTTTGGTTCATTTGAACATTTCAAGTCAAAAGTGACTTGGGTTGATTTTTGTTTGGCTTGATGATTGTAGATTTCATTTATAGTTGTGAATATGATTGAAGGTATGATTGATTCATGAGAAAATCAATTGAATTTTGGTTTTGGAATGAAATAAGTTGGCTAAGTCCATGGAGTTGGGTCATGTAGCTTAGGTTTTGATTTTGAGTTGGTTCAATTTAGTTTTGATAATTGAAATGTATATTTCATTTAAATTTGGAAGAAGTTGAAAATATGATTGATTTGTGACTTGATTTGGATTAAGATTTGGCTAAGTCCGTGGGATAGGTTATATGGCTTAGGAAGGGTTTTAATTTAATTGGATTTAGTTTCATTTAGTTTTGATCATTTGAATGTAGATTTGATTTATATTTAGGAAGATGATTGAAAATATAAAATGATTATGAGAAAATCAATTGATTTTTGATTGATTTAGAATAAAATTTAGCTAAGTCTGTGGGATAGGTCATATGGCTTAAGAAGGGTTTCAAGTTTGGATTTGATCATGGGCTTCAATCATTTGGTTTTTGAATTTGGGTTTGGATTGAGATTTGAATTTGATGTTTGAATTGAACTTGATTGGTTTGAGAAGGTGAACATGGATTGGATTTGGGTTGTAGGTGGTGGATTATCCTAATCCCTAAAGGCATAACCTAACCCTATGGTTAACCTTTATAAGTCTTTAGGCTTAGGTTAAGTGTTTACCTGGAAGTCTTAGATCTAGAAGTCTAAGTGTAAGATGGAAAGATTTGCACTCCAAAAGCGAGGCCAACAGGCCTTAGGCTCCATAGTGTTGTCCTTAGAGATAGATGATTGGAAGATCGAAGTTTCACATTATAGACTTAGATACATCTTTCAAATCTTTGCTTGGGAGACCACACACATGAGAACAACATAGTTCCATCTTCTCTACATCAAGATAAGTTTGCAAGAGGTGGGATCCTATTATGTCAAAGGAGATCTCAAGTCATATACAAGGCATATATGAGGATGCAGCTTACTACCTCCCTCAAAGTCAACAAGTCTATTCTCACAAACTTGGCCAAAGTTTAAAAATAAAAGAAAAAGAAAAAGAAAGAGAAAAAGATAAAGAAAAGAAAAGGGACAATAAAAAAGAAAAAAAAGGGAGCGAAAATAGACTTGGAGGAGGAAGTGGAGCCTAACATTAGATTCCATCCACAGTTCTATACTACATTTGAACATATGGGTAGGACAACCTGACCTCCATTAGAAAAAGGAAAAGGTCTGTTCAGAGGCAATCCCAAGGGTGGAAAACCTCCTAATTGGTCATCCAATAGAAGATATATCCTAGCTACCAAGAGTACAACTGTTATCCATATAAACTTAGAATCTAGTTCATAGGATAAGTATTTTATGATTAGCACACTATCCAGCTCTTCTTAGCAGTAGATTACCTTAGTGGTGGCACTTGAGCCAGATAGTAATGAAGACCAAGCTCTAAAGCAAAGCATAAGTTTATTCAAGTCTATATGTGAAATAGTTAGGCATCGTTTGGGAACCTTAGCTCTGACCCCCACTTTCCTCTCAAAAAGCTAAGGGTTTGGTAGTTAAGGAAGCCCCTGAGACATCCACAGGTGTGAAGACTCACAAGTTCTTTCTGGGAGCATCATCCTCAAGTCAAGAAGTTGATGTAGAACTTAAGGATGATTCATATAAAGATTTAATAGAATTACCTTTTGGTTGGTACTTGCCTTGTGTTCATAATTTAGCAAAGAAAGGGTTAATCCCACATACTTGGTCAAAGTATAGGTTAGACTACTTCAAAAGAATATGGAAGGACAAATATAAAATCTCTCAATCAAGACCAAGACTAGGATTCATACAATGGGTCTAGATGATGATGACAAATACCGCTTAGCCATCACCGGTCATTTAAAATCGATAGGTTCTTTTCAAATCACATTAACTCATGAGGAGCTATGCTTAGAAACTTCAAATGATCTAGATGGTTTTCTAGAGTTCAAAGAAGAGATCAAGTCAACCATTGACAAGCTCAGGAATAAACTTAAGATCATGAAGATCCATGCTCAATATACATCGTTCATTGTTGAATGAAATTGAATCTAATGACTTTGTTAGCTATTCATGGAGTTTAAGGACTACTTGGCATGAAGTTACGAAGAGATGCCTAGATTGACTCCTAACATAGTAGTTCATAAACTAGAAAAAGAGCATATTGCTAACCTTATCAAGCAAGCTCCTAGATGCATGCAATTAGACATAGAACAACATGTCATTAATGAAGTCAAGAAATAGATCGATGTTGGCTTCATCCAGGAAGAAAAATACCCTACTTGGGTAGTTAGTGTCATCTTAGTTAAGAAAAAGAATGGTCAAATTCACATATGCGTCAATTTTAGGGATTTAAATAAGGCATGTCTAAAAGATGAATTTTCATTACCAATCCCAGAGCTGATAGTGGTCATTGCCTCATCTCATGCAGTCTTCTCTTTCATGGATGGCTCATCTGGATATAACTAAATAAAGATAGCCCCTGAAGATGAAATAAACACTGCATTTAGAACCCTGATAGAAATTTTATCCTTATAAATGTTGGTGTTATATACCAGGGGGCTATCACTCGAATCTTCAATGAACTCATTCATCATCAAGTCGACTGCTATGTCAATGATCTCATGGTCAAAAGTAGAGAAAAAGAAGACCATCTCTTTGACTTGAGAGTAGTTTTCAAATAGTTAAGACAATTTAACCTAAAAATGAACTCCCATGAAGAGTGCATTCATAATAGCTTCAGGGAAATTCCTTGGATTTGTTGTCCAAAACAGGGAATTGAAATTGATCTGGAGAAGATCAAGGTGATATTAGAAATGCTACCCTCTAAAAGTTTAACTCAACTTAGATTATTCCAAGGGTGGTTAGCATATCCAAGATGCTTTATATCCAACCTATTAAGAAGATGTTAGCCATTATCAGAACTTGTCAAAAAGGATGCAAAGTTCAAGTGGGATGATAAATGCGAGCATGCCTTCGACGTCATCAAGCATTACCCGATGACATTGCCAGTTCTAGCGGCCCTTATCCCAGGCAAGCCTCTCATACTTTACTCTGTTGCATTAGATGACTCCCTTAGTGCTTTGATGGACCAAGATAATAACAAAGGGAAGGAAAATGCACTATACTACCTTAGCCATCATCTAATCCCTGCTGAGGCTAATTATCCACCCATTTAGAATCATTGCCTAGCTTCAATCTTTGCATCCCAAAAGCTACAACACTACATGCTTCCTCATAAGGTGAACTTAATCTCTAAGATTAATCCATTACAATATCTCATGACATAGTCGATGCTATCTGGATGATTGGCATGATGATCCATGATCTTCTCATAGTTTAACTTTACCTTTGTACCCCTCCATGCGGTGAAAGGATAAGCGCTAGCAGATATCTTAGTAGCACACCCCACTTCCTGCTGACTCTCTACTCAGTGATGATCTCCCCGATGAACAAATCATGAATTTAGGGGATACTACCATTCATCGCTAAGAGATGTACTTTGATGGTGCGGCTTCCCCTCAAAGAGGAGAAGAACCATAATCTACTATTCCAAGAAAGGCAAGGGTAAGAATAGCTCTCTTAACTCACAGATGTGATCTATTCTCATCATCTATCCAATCCTTGTACCAATAATGAAGCTGAATATGAGGCTCTGATTGCTGGTCTAGAGTTAGCTATTACTCTAACCATCTAGAACATCATCATCTTTGGGGATTTTCAGCTAGTTATCCACTAAATCGTTGGGTCCTATAAGGTTATAAAGCCTAATCTCCATCACTACCATAAGTACACCATGGAGTTGTTGCCCCAAATCCTAGAGGTTACCATTTATAAGATTCCTTGAAGAGAGAACACCATAGCATATGCTTTAGCCAAGCTTGACAAGGAGTTATCATGTCTAGAGGATGAGTTCATATCAATAAAGGTCTAAAATAGACAAGTCTTATCCCTTATTGGTATTAAACTCATCAAAAAGTACTCTCTTGAAGGGGAGGATGCCATTGTGAAGAAGGATGAGGAGTTAGATTGGAGGCAACAATTCATGGATTACCTAATAAATGCAAACTATCTTAAGAGAAGTCCCAAGTCCATCAGATGAAGTAGAGAGTACTTTCCTATGCTCTTGTGGATGGTGTCTTATACCAGCATTCTTTTGATCATATGTGATTATGTTATTTAGACAAGCATGAAGCCCATAAGATCATGAGGTACACGTGATTATGTGGATCCAACAAATCTAGTCCAAGATGAAAGCCAAGATCAAGAGACTAGGATACTACGGCCTGATGAAATATTACATGGATATGGCAAGCGATGCCACCAATGTCAAATACATGATGTGTCCTACACCAACCACCCAACATTATACATCCTACATTGGCCTCAAGTGTTGGGTAATCGACATAGTTAGTTCGATTGATCCTCCTTCTTCCAAGGATTATCAGTTTATCTTAGCTACTACTGGCTACTTTTCTAAATGGCTGAAGGTGATTCTACTTAGAGATGCCACAGCTTAGCAAGTGCTCTACTTTTTTAGGAACCATATCGTATATAGGTTTAGAGTTCCTTGATGAATTATATCTTATAATTTTATTGCATTCAAGAGTACGGAGATCAATAACTTTGCCTAGAGACACAGTAAAGATTGGAGATATTCTACCATCAACTACCCGAGAGAAAATGGTTTAGTAGAAGCCTTCAATAAAATTCTCATCCAAATACTAAAGAAGACACTCGACAACAAGCGATAGTGGCATGAGCAGTTAGTTGAAGCCTTGTGGGCCTACCACACCATATATAAAACTCTAACTCAGTCTACTCCTTTCTCCTTAGTGTATGGGTCTGATGTAATTCTAACATTAGAAGTCCACTCCCATCACTTTGGATAGGTAGCAAGATCAGAGTAGAACACCAAGTGGTTAGAAGAGCTCAAGGTTTGGTGGAGAGATGCCTGCGGTCATGCTGAAACCTCAAGTTGTACAAAGTTAAAATAATTCAAGCTCACAATAAGTTGGTCCACCCTAGAGCTTTTCAAGTAGAAGAGCTTATTTTAGTTCTAAGGAGACCGATTATTTCCTGTCGTAAGATGGGAGGCAAGTTTGAACCCACTTAGGAAGGCCCTTTTTCCATAAGGATGGCCTACCAAATAGGATCTTATCAACTTATTAATTATAAGGGAAGCGCTCAATGCTTCTAATTAATGGGCTCTACTTAAAGAAAAAATATAAATCATGTTTGAAAATAATTATCATCAATGAAAATTCCATTTTGAAATCAATCTCTTCTATGTTGAAAGTATTCTTATTTGTGAATCCACCATGATGTGTTTTGGGTAGGTGTAAAGAACCCGAGCAGTGTCCTATCATTCATTGACACAATATAAACATAAACTACACACAAACATATAAAATAAACACATATCTTTTATCTTGGGCAACTCTAAGTTCAGATAATGCCGCTAGTGACACTCACTCAATAGTTGCTTTAGGTTAGGCTGACGTACTACCCTACTATGTGTGACCCAGCCATCTTCTTGCTTTGGAGGTTGCAAGTCTGCTATACTTTCCTTCCTTACTTGGCCACTGCACACTGATGAGCGCCTTGTTAGTTTGGTAGGCCTTACTACGTGGCCGATAAGCTACTTTATGTTGGCTTCATTTCCTATGATTTTTTCTTGGATTAGCCTTCGTCCACTAATTAGGTTGAGTATATTTGATGTTTAGGATAAGTCCCCTAGCATCTCCTTCTCTCCCGATTTCTTCAAGTTGGGTCTAGTCCTTCCTTAGGGCTCCCTGCTTAGTAGTCGCTCTAGGTCAAATAACATTTATCCATCCCATCGACGAGACTATCGATGATCGTCGCTTGGAAAGTTGTAAGCCTATATGCTTTCTTTCCAGGTTAATCATTGCACACTTACGAGAACTTTAGGTTGGTTGGTTCTCACTACGCTAACTGAAACACCACTCATATTGACAAATACACCTTAGGTTGGTTGGTTCTAGTACCGTAGGATACACAACTCATGACAGATGCAAGTCTGCTATGCTTTCTCCTTGAGTTGGCCACTGTATACCTATAGGCTTTCTTTTTCATGGTTCAGGATAATGCCCCTAGCAGCACCTCCTATGTGGGCACTATATTTGGATCATATCCTTTGTGACCCAATTTAGACAGTACCCGAGTTACTATCAGATTGGACAGTTCCCCTTTCCTAGTAACCACCCTTGTGGATATGCAGACTCTCTTGTTTGTCTAGTAAATCTGAGATAGGTCAATGCTGACATAGCCCTTTCTCAGTGTGATCCCTTACACCAAGGGTCCAGTAAACATATATAAACAAAATGTATATTCACTTGTGGATTATGAGGACCCCTAGCAATACCTTTTGCAAGCATCTATCTTTAGTTAGTAAAGCCTATAGAAATTATTGACTACTCTTGAGTTGATATAAGTCCCCAGTGGAATTCACTCAGTAGTCGCCCCTAAGTCGAGTTTTATTTATTATGCTACCAACAGGTCACCCTAGCAGTTTTTCCCTACTTTAAAAGATGTAAGTCTGCTACCCTTTTACCTAGTACATCCATTTGAAAGGAAATCCCTTAGGTTAACTAGCTCTACCCCATAGCCAGTAGACTATCTCTTTGGATTTGTAAATCTGAGATAGGACAAGTCCGATATAGCCCCTTCTTAGTGGGTCCATAGCACACCAACATGGTCCATAAAATAAATCTATCAAATTTGACCAAGCTCATATCCCTAGCAAATATGCCCTCAATTTGAAATCAA
The DNA here is from genome assembly GCA_021442155.1 of Cymbidium sinense. Lineage (NCBI taxonomy): Eukaryota > Viridiplantae > Streptophyta > Magnoliopsida > Asparagales > Orchidaceae > Cymbidium > Cymbidium sinense. The sequence continues at coordinate 4,411,931 of CM038214.1, read as the reverse complement.
ACTAAACCAAACAAACCATATTAAATCACATAAAATTAAGATAAAATTAATTCGACTCCTTTTGAGTTGACATAAGTCCCTAGCAGCATTCACTCAATAATCACCCTAGGTTAGATTTAATTTATTGTGCATTCAATAGGTGACACTAACGGTTGTTCATCACTTTGGAAATGTAAGTCTGCTTCACCTTCTTCCTAGCATAGTCCTTGCACACTAAAAAGAAACCCCTTAGGTTAGCTAGCTCTACCCCACAACCAGTAGACTATCCCTTGGGATTTATAAACATGAGAAAAGTCAAAGCTGATATAGCCCCTTCTCAATGGGTAAATCGCACACCGAGGGTCTATATGTTAACTCAAACTAAATTAAACCCAATCTTATTTTCCCTAGTGGAGCCCTAAATCATATATAAACAAGTCAAGCAAACAAATCAAATTCAAAAACCAACCTCCCCAGTGGAGCCAAATTAAACCAACTCCCCAATAGAGTCTAAATCAAAGCAATCCAACCAAACTCTTATTCCCGTGGATACATCCCCAAACAAATCTATGAAATCAAACTCAAATCCCAATCCTTGGTGGATAGCTGAACTTCCCCTAAAGGTTCATATACCGATCTTTAGTGAATTGAGCCCATACCTCTAGCGATATGCCTCCACATCAATTTAAACATAATAACTCAATGATCTTAATCCTAGTGGATTATAGATTCTTATCCCTAGAAGATCTTTTTTTCCACAAATCATATAATCAAATCAAATTCAAACTTTATCCCCCAATAGATTTTCTTCTTCTATGCCCTCGATATAGACCCCTTGCATGTCATGTCCAATGCATGTATGTTCCCCTAGCGGATCTCCCTCCATGTCCTTGACATAGAATTCTCTTCAAATCTTATTTCTTCTCTTATGCAAACCTTTAATACTTCAACCGAAAGCCTAACAATGTATTCTTTCAAACTACATCATCTTGACATTGTAATCAACATTTTATGATTTGTTATGGTGTAAGCTCAAACTAACTATACAATATCATGCTAAATATATTATAATGTGAATTAACACACTATATTATATAATAATACATGATGTTATATTATAATTTACTATAATATAATATATTATCTAACAATATACCCTCATTAGAATCACTTAAAGGAATAAATAACAAAATTTTCTTAAAATATGAATAATGTTCATTTTGGATGTAAAATTGTTATTTTTCTCTTAAAAATGGTACACAATAGCATAATTTTGGTGTTGCTTCTTGGTGTGTGCTATGAATTTGGTAAAATTTTTCCATCTCAACCATCAAATTAACATTTTGTGAGTTTTAACCCAATGTATTATAACGAAAGTAAAACATACTAAAATGTACAATGACATTTTGTAATGCACTGCCACATTCATATATATGTGAAATTATATTGTTATGTACATTATATTTTAGTATGCTTTCATATAATATATTATCTTACATTACACCTTAAAATGAATCACTTTAAGCAAAAAAAAAAATGGTTGAAAAATGAATATTTATTTTGGATGCAAAATTTCATTCTTTTGATTAAATGACACACCATAGCACATCCCCAATGATGTTCCCTAAAGCTTACCTTAAATTTGGCAAAATCCCATCATCTCAAGCTATGAATCAGAATTTTTATGATTTATACCTATACAAAGTCTACTACATCATATTATACCAAATTGAAATATGCTAAACAACAAGCAGGTATACACAATAGTATGTTATAATGCATGACGCTACACTATATTATGCCATCTTATATTATAATGCACTATAACATATTATATTTTATAATATTGCATATATCATCACAAGGGATTGCTTAAGATAAAAAATCATTAAATTAGTTTAAACACTACCATGGCAGTCCCAAGTCCGGATGTGAAAAGCGGATTGTTGCGTTAGGTAGTTGACAGCTAGCATAAAACTTGTCAAAATAATCATGACATGAATCCTTTAAATCATTGTGTTAATGCTAGGGAATCACCTAGAAGTGACACATTATATGGATTGAATCTGATGAAAAATGTAGTGATCGCACCAGTGCGTGTTAAATAAGGGTTTCCACATTATGGATGCAAAGAAGTTAGTCCATGAAATTAGAATTAGGTTAGGATCTTAGAATATAGGTACTCTTATAGGTAAATTAATGGAATTAATAGATATTATGGTTCATAGAAAGATAAATATTTTATGTGTTCAAGAAACTAAATGAGTTGGGGAGAAGGCCAAGGAGATTGATAGTTTAGGTTTTAAACTCTGGTATTCAGGTAAAAGTCGAACTAGAAATGGTGTATGTGTGATTATAAATAAAAGTTTGAATGATAATGTTATACATATTAATAGATGTGGAGATAGAATTATAGCTTTAAAGATTATGATTGATACTAAGATTATCAATGTTATAAGTGTCTATGCTCCTCAAGTAGTTTGGAGGTAAGCAAAAGAAAAATTTTAGAATGAATTAGAGGGAATAATACAAAAGATACCTCTTGAAGAAAAAGTATTTATTAGAGGAGATTTAAATGGACATGTTTGTAGAGTGGTAGAAGATTTTAAAAGTATTCATGGTGGTTATGCATTTGGAGTGACTAATGAAGAAGGTAGGACTATATTAGATTTTGCTTAAGCTTATGATTTTATAATTGTTAACACTTTATTTAAGAAAAGAGATGAACATATTATTACTTATAAAAATGGATCTAGCAAAACACAGATTGATTATTTTCTGATAAGAAAAATAGATCATTTAGATTGTAATGATTGTAAGGTCATTCCAAGTGAAAATCTAAGTACCCAACATTGATTGTTAGTTTTAGATTTTAAGATGAAAGGTTGTAAGAGAAAAAATAAACCAAATTATTGTCCTAGAATTAGATGGGGACACATAAAGAACACAAATAAAAATATTTTTAAGAGCAAGCTACAAGAGATTAGAATTTGGGATGTTCATGAGGAAGCTAACATTATGTGGAAAAAAATAACAAGTGAAATTAAGCAAGTTGCTAAAGATGTGCTTGGAGAATCAAAAGGAAAAGCTTCTTTTAATAAAAATAGTTGGTTGCAGAGTCAGAGTGTGCAAGAAAAGAAAAAAATAAGAAGTACTATTATAAAACATGGTTTATATGTAAAAACTCAGAGAATTGGGAAAGATATAAAGTGATAAGTAGAGATTCTAAGAAAGCAGCATATGATGTAAAAAATTTAGCTTTTAGTGATTTATACAATAGATTAGATACCAAAGAAGGTGAAAGATGTATGTATAAGTTAGCCAATCAAAGAGATAGGTGAAGTAAAGACATAGATCAAATGAGGTGTATTAAGGATGAAAATAATAAAATGCTTTTTTACAAATATTGAAAAATAGGTGGATGAGGTATTTTGATAAACTTTTCAATGAAGGATCTGAAAGTATGATTGATTTTAGCAACCTTAATACCCTAAACAAAATTAAAAAATTTTATTTTTATCATCGTATTAGTAAATCTAAAGTTAGTGAAGCTTTAAAGAAAATGAAATGTGGAAAAGCAGTAGGACCGGATAATATTCCAATAGAAGTGTGGGAATGTTTAGGAGATCAAGGAATTTCTTGGCTTACAAATCTTTTTAATGTCATTTTAAAGACTAAAAAGATGCTAGATGAGTGGAGAAAGAGTTTGTTGATTCCTATATTTAAGAATAAAGGTGATGCACAGGAGTGTGCAAATTATAGAGGAATTAAGTTAATGTGCCATACATTAAAATTATGGCAAAGAGTAATTGAGCATAGGTTACGATGTGATATAGAAGTTTCTCATAATTAGTTTGGTTTCAAGCCAGGTAGATCTACTATGGATGCTATACATTTGTTAAGGGGTTTGATGGAGAAGCATAGAGAAAGTAAGGAGGATCTACATATGATATTTATTGATTTAGAGAAAGCTTATGATAAAGTTTCAAGAGTTGTTCTTTGGAGAGTTCTAGAACATAAAGAAGTTAATATTGGTTATATTCAAGTCATTAAGGATATGTATACTAGAGATGTTACTTGTGTCCAAACACAAGGAGGATTGACAAAATATTTTCTATTTCAGTTGGATTACATCAAGGACTTTAAGCCCTTATCCTTTTACTTTAGTTAGGATGTTCTTACTAGGCATTTACAAGAAGATGCACCTTGGTGTATGCTTTTTGTTGATGACATTCTTCTTGTTGATAAGACTAGAGAGGGAGTCCAACAAAAACTTGAATTATGGAGGTCAACTCTAGAGTCTAAATGATTTCATCTAAGTAGATCTAAAACTGAATATATGGAGTGTAATTCTAGTAAGAGTGAGTGTTTCATATATTTAGGCTCTATTGTTCAAAATGATGGTGAAATAGATGGAGATGTTATTAGTAGAATTCAGGTTGGATGGTTGAAGTGGAGGAATGCATCTGGCCTATTATGTGATAGAAAAGTTCCACTTAAACTTAAGAGAAAATTTTATAAGATGGTGGTAAGACCCGAATGACTTATGGTGCGTAATGGCCAATAAACGAAGCATAAGACTAAGTTAAGTGTTACAAAGATGAGGATGCTTAGGTGGATGAGTGGCTTTACTTTTAGAGATAAAATGCAAAATGAGTATATTCGGGAAAAGGTTGAGTAGCTCAGGTGGTTGATAAGATTAGGGATGAGTGGCTTACATATTTTAAATTGAAATAATATATTATGATGCCATGCTCTACTTATTATAAATTTGGCCAAATTCCACCATTTTAAAGTCTAAATCAACATTTTTATAAATAATTCTAGTGTAAGCTCGATTGCATGATTGCAAAATACTAAAAGAATTTAAAATACATGAATAATATATTATGATATATGATGTGATACTATGCTATAACATATAATATTTATTTTGAACATAAAATTTTAGTTATTAGAGTACATATGGCATAGTACACCTTTGGTACTACAACCTAATGCTCACTTCAAATTTAGCAAATTTCATTTTTTGATTTATTAAATCAATATTTTTATGATTTATATTAATATAGACTATGGGAACAATACAATAACATACTAAAACATTTCAAAACATCTTATAACATCTAAAACACATCACTACCTGCTTAAATATATGATGCTACATTATACTACAATATGTGGTATTACAATATGATTTAGGGTTAGGGTTTAGGGTATTCAAATCTCTAATAGTCAAGGGAAAGTCTCTTGAAGGCATTTTCTTTAGCTACCTTAACTATGTTAAGATTAGGTCATTCTTTAGATATACTCATAGTGACATCTTTATTTAAAGTTTAGGGTTTAGGGTTAAGATTAGTTTAGGGTTTAGGATTTAGAGTTAGTTTAGGATTTAGGGTTTAGGGTTAGTTTAGGGTTTAGGGTTTCAGGTTAGTTTAGGGTTTGGGGTTTGGGGTTTATGATTTATGGTTTAGGGTTGTCAGTTTTAGAGTTTAGAGATTATGGTTTTACGATTTAGAGTTTACGGTTTAGGGTTTTAGGGTTTTGGGTTTTAGGTTTAGGGTTTAGGGTTTAGGGTTTAGGGTTTAGGGTTTAGTGTTTAAGGTTTAAGGTTTAAGGTTTACGGTTTACAATTTTTAGGGTTTAGGGTTTAGGGTTTAGGTTTTAGGTTCAGGGTTTAGGGTTTAGGTTTTAGGTTCAGGGTTTAAGTTTTAATTTTGGGTTTAAGGTTTAAGGATTTTTTTTGACATAGAGAACAAATTCAGATTCAATATTTCTTCTTTTTGATTTCATCAACCAAGTAGCACCCCATGTTTTCTAAGACACAAGTGATGACATAGATTAAAAATGTGCACCCATAGAGCAAATTAGAAAACATTGATAAGTAGGATGGTTTCTACTGTAAAGACACTATTTTGTAAGTAGCAGATTGGATAAGTCGTTCTTTCATTTCTCTAGTTCCCATCAGGACCCCCCCTCCTCTTAAGTAGTTGGATCTGCCATCATATACCCGATCTCTCCCTCTGCCACCACCACGGCTGTAACCTTTATCCCTCCGCCTGCCTCCACAACCACCACCTCAATATCCACCAACACCTCCAGATTCCCCACCACCACTACGATAACTGCCACCTCCACTTTGCCTCCACCGCCAAATTTAGATTGAGCCTAGTTGATGATGATGTTCCTACCATCAAGGTTCTACCCATTCTTAGGGTTTATCGTTACTTTAGGGTTTAGGGTTAGTTTAGGGTTTAGGGTTTGAAATTTAGAGTTTAGGGTTGTAGGTTTTAGGGTTTTTTTAATTTTAATTTTTTTTATTTTTTAGGGAAATCCCATGTAAGGGTATTTTATTGCCACAAAAAGAGGGTTACAAGATCCTTAAAGGGGATAAACTAACTTGCTCAAAGAGCTACAATCCTAAGGAGTAAATCCCCTATCTAAGTACATCCAAAAGCAAAAGATGACATTAAGGAAATCAAAAGGTACAAGGTGATTAACATAATAAGCTAAAGGTAGATTAAGGCCAATGCTTTGGAGGATGTGAGAATTCATGACAATATGTAGCAAACCTGCAAGAGAACAAGAGAGAATCACCTGCTAAATTATAATGAGAGAGAGAGATTAGAACAGTTAAGGTAACATAGATAAAAAGATAAATGAAAACAATATAATCTGAGAATGATAGTGAGGGATTGTGATAGAGAAGGCTCAGGGTCAGTCACACCAAGTTGGGGTAGATATAAATATGAGCATCCAAACTTCAGCAGAAGGGTTACATCACAAGAGCTACTACCAAATCAAAAGGGAGTGAGAACATCATAGCCATCATAGACAACAAACCTGTCAGGAGATAACACCCATTTCTTGTGATTTATTACATGCAAACCTAAACAAAACCATATCTAATATAGAGAGGAAATTGCAAAGAAAAGGATAAGGTGTCCCAATCAAGAAAAGTATCATCAATATAGTTACCACATGAGAATACATAAACATAAGAGAATGAGCCATCTTTGCCAGAACCTCATAAAAAGGCATATCCAAGAAAGGAAAAAAGCCAGCATATAATCCCTCCACAAGAAAACAGTAGAGGAGATAGCTTGCTAAAATCCTGCTAATCAAGTCAATGAGCCTATAATTAACACCATCCCAAACATATGATATATATATGAATCTTTTAGGCCAGGAAACAACCCCCTTATTTATATTCATATCAGTAATTATGAAAGATCAATTGTAAAGGAAGGCAGCATATCCCAACACAGGAAATAGACTGCAACCTACCAAAAATAGCACCAAGTAAAGACAGTTAGAGTTACAGTTCCAATAGTAGCATTCAGGACCAAAAATTGAATAATCCAGATCAACAAACAACCAAGAGAGCAAGACAGCAAAAGGAAGCAAATGTCCATAATACCACCCATTCAGAATAGGCAGCGCATATGATTGCACAAACCTAACCAAACCAAGATGGGAATAGAGACAACAATAGGTAGTGTAGATCACAACAATCAAGAGATGAGAACCTGCATATAAATAAGGGCATTCAAATAACCCCAACAAAGAAAACAGCTAATGCAACATTAGAACCCACCAGAAGAAAAATCAACAAGTGGATTCAAATGTGTATCAACATTAGAATCCAGAAAAATTTAGACAACGGATGACCAAGGAAAAAATTAGCCAAAAATACCAACATCCAGGACAGGAAGGGACAACAACTTGGCCATAAAACCTCTCAATCGAAAGTAGACATTGCAATAGTTACAACCAAATAGATAGAAAAAATAGGTGGAAGGAAAGAAACCTGACAAGAATCACCAAAACCATCGAACAAGAATGTCGAAAAGCACAGCATAGGACCCAAAAGTCCTACAAACAATAAAGATGGAGCCAACATAGGAGTCCTGAAAAACCAAGACAATAAATCTCCAAGATAAGAAACAACCAAGACAACAAAAACCAGCTAGCATGCCATAAAGCCACCCATCCAGGATAAACAGTGCAATAGATAAAAGTTTAGCGAAAGGAGATGGAGAGAATAAAGAATGATAGGTAGACCAGATGATATGCATATAAAAAATCAATAAGGGGGTTCAAAGAAAAATCCACCAAGCAAACAACAACTTCAATAGAGACTTGCTGAACAAAATAAACTAAAACCCTAGAGACAACATGTAGAGTATTAATCCAGTTCAGCCAACAACATGTGTGATCAAATATAGCCCAGCTGATAATAACACAAACTGTTGGGAAATGAAGTTTCAAAAAACAACCATAAATCACAAAGACAGCAATTTGTAAAGAGGACCCAAAAAGCCAATGACTAGCATTGAAAAGAATAACACAATTCCATTCCTACAAAGAGATATTAGAGTAGACATGGGATATCACAAACAGGAAAATAGCAGCAATAAGGAAAGATACAACCAATTGGTGCTCAATAGCCCACATTGGATTAAAATAATTAACATAGTTGTAAGAAAGTCAAATCCAACTCATGTATAGTTACAAAAAATATTAAGAATAAGGAAAAGGTATAGGGAGGGATAGGTACTGAATATCTCCCACCACAAGCCAATCCAAGAAGACACATTCAAAGTGATAATTCGAGGTGTTTTTTAGTCACATTAAGCATTGCAAGGATAATGAATAACAAGTAGGTTGGCCAATAACCAAATTATGCATATAAGATAAACCATTGATTAAATTCAAGCAGAATAGAAGAAAGATCTTCAAGATTTGCTTGTTCCCATCATAGCATAAAGAGTGAAAGCAACTACAGGGAAGACCAACAACATCCCAAATGTTAGCAACAAGAGCAAAAAGAAAAATAGAGAAAAGAGGGTAAACACAATAAAATCCAAAAAGAGAGGCCAATAAGAAAATCCATTCCAGTAGGGAATAGGAGAAGACAACCAATAAAAAACAATTAATCTTCAGACAAGAGCAGTAAAATAAATTGACCAAAACCCCAATCTCAAAAACATCCTGCACATAAAGGATCTCCTGGATATGACAGCCAAAAATAATCTGAATAAACTCCATCCAAGACAGAAAATAAGCAGTGCAGAAAGAAATAACAGAATGCCAGAGATTCCACCCAAGAAAAGTAGAAGAAGCATATAAAGATAACCAATAAGTAATATCTAAGTTCGCATAATAGTGCCATAGGGTGTAGGGAGGTCAACAACCAAGAAAACAGCAAAAAAATAGCCATAGAAGGTGGAAGAAAAGAAGGAAGCCCCCCACATTAAGATCCCACCAAAGGGACTCAAAATGGATTTGAATGGGGTCCAGATTCTTGTAAAGACAACATCCAAGAAGATAATTATCAACAAAAGGGCCAAAAGTCTCTTCTTGCGAAAAAATAAAGTAAAGGATAACTCCCAAAAAATAAGAGAAACATCAGCTCCAATCTAGAGTTGAAAAGAATATCAGCAGCAGCCCAAGATCTAATAGGGAGACAAGCAGCATGTCAAAAACCCTCCAGCAGTCATTATCAGATAAAATCTAACAACCTAATAGTAAGTCATCAAAATAAATATTGCAACCAGCATGGTGGGCAATTATACAATGCATAGAAACAACATAGATAGCTAAGGTGCTCCAAGCAGTAATATCTTTGAGAAACAGCAGGTTATAGAAATTAATGGGAGTAGCTAAACCCATCAAAATAAATATCTCCATCCAGCAGTGATTAAGCTCCCTTGGATTAAAAATGCAATCAGCATTGGTATAAAAAACCCCATTAGGATAGGGGTTAAAAAACCAATAATAGCTGACACAAAGCTCAACATAATTCCTATGTTGATTATCCGTATGCACATAGGTCACCAGTAGCTTTTATCTATGTAAATGCCAAAAGCAGTGAGCCTCCAAATGATGGAAGAGCTATTAAAACACCAAAGCATGACACAAAGATCCAGACACCAAGTAATATCTGTGTGAAGCATCCACAAAAGGCACAAAAAGGAACAGAAAACCAAAAAATGAAGAAGCATATAGATAAAAGATGAATGGACAGTAAACATCAAAAATTAGATTAAGTTCTGAGGTAAGGAAACCCAGAATTGTCCAAGTTAACCATCCCACGTAAGTGTTTGGGTAAGGTGTGTTGATCAAAGAAGATGATACCATTGGATCTAGCACCCAGATTGGCAAGGTAGTCAGTACAAGCATTTCCTTCACGCTAAACATGAGTGATGTTAAAATTCAGTTGGGAAAGAAGAGATCTAGTTTTCTTGAGGAGGTAGTACAAATCAGTGCTGTTCATTTTAGTGGAAGTCAATAGATCAATCAAGAGAACAACATCCACCTCTATCCAAATATTGTGCCAACCATTTTTGAGGCAAATTTCAAGAGCTTTAAAGACTGCCATAAGCTCTGAAAAAGGGACAATGCAGGAAGTAAGCGGATAAGCAAAATCACATAGGACTATACCCTTAGAGTTCCTGAAAATGCCACCACAACCAAAGCCATTATGAGAGACAGAGCGATCAGTATTAATTTTAATAATATGATAAAGAGAATTTTTCCAATAGACAATCTTATCATTTTGACAGTAAGGTTGATCCGGCAAGATAATGCCCAATTTATTGGCCACAAATTTACTGCCTTTGAAATGTCTGTAATGAATGAGATTGGCTTTAAACAAGTCACAAATTTTGTTTTTAGTTCTAGCAATAATTCTCACATGGTTCATAGGGATCCCATGTTGTAAGTTTTAGGGTTTAGGATTTAGGGTTTAGGGTTTAGGGTTTAGGGTTTAGAATTTTAGGGTTTAGGGTTTAGGTTTAGGGTTTAGGTTTAGGCATGGTAGGGTCCAGGGTTTAGGGTTTAGGGATTAGGGTTTAGGGTTTATGGTTTAGGGTTGTAGGTATAGGGTTGTAAGTTTCAGGGTTTAGGGTTTAGGGTTTAGGGTTTAGGGTTTAGTTTTTAAAATAAATTAAACATGCGCCTTTGAGTTTATTTAGTTTATTTTATTTATTTGAGTTTATTTTATTTTTATTTTATTTAGGTTTTATTTTAATTATTTTGGTATATTTACTTTAGGTTTATTTACTTTAGTTTTTATTTTATCTTTTTAGGTTTAGGTTTATTTTTTAATGAGTCCATTTTATTTTTTTGGATTTAGGTTTTAGTTTTATTTTAGGTTTTGGTTTGGATTTTATTTTATTTCTTTATGTTTAGGTTTTAGGTTTTATTTTAGGTTTATTTTTAGGTTTTATTTATTAGTTTAGTTTAGGTTTATTTTTTTTAGTTTATTTACTATTTAGTCCAAGTTTTTAGGTTTAGGTTTAGGTTTTATTTATTTTAGTTTATGTTTAGGTTTATTTTAGTTTTTTCATTTTTATGTTGGGTTTAAGTTTTTTTTTTTTAGTTTAGGTTTAGGGTTTTTTTTAATGTTTACTTTTAGGTTTAGGTTTTTATTTAGTTTTTATTTTAGTTTATTTTAGGTTTATTTAATTTTTCATTTATGTTTATTTTTTATTTTATTTAAGTTTTTATTCTTAGGTTTATTTTTTTTGTTTAGTTTAGGTTTTATTTATTTTATTTTAATTTATTCCATTTATTTTATTATTTTTAAGTTTAGGTTTAAGTTTTAGTTTTAATTTTATTTCATTTTTAATTAATTAATTATTTATTTTATTATTTAGTTTTATTTAATTTAGGTTTACATTTTAAGATCTATGGTTTTGGGTTTTAGGGTTGGTTTTTAGGGTTTAGGAGGTGAAAGGTGGACAATTTTGAGGGTTTAGAGTTTAGGGGTTAGGTCACCTGTGGAGGTCAGAGAGCCCAAGATCACTTTTTAGGGTAAAGTCATATGGTTTAGTTTAGGGCCCAGTGGCCCAGGGTTAGGTCAGTTTAGTGTTTAGGGTGCAGGCCTAGATTTAGGCTTGGGCCTAGTTAGGAAGCAGGCCTGGGGTGTATAGCATGGTTTAGTTGGGCTTAAGGGCCCAAGGCCTGGCCAGCCCAGTTTAGGCCTCAGAGTCTGAGGGTCCATTCCGCAGGGTCATTTAGTGGAGTTTAGTTATGTTTAGGCCCAGTTTGTGGGCCCAGAGCCTAAGTTTAGGGTCAGGGTTTTCATTTTACACAAGTCAAGCCAGGGTTTAGGTTTATGGTATTAGTTTATGATGGGTCTTTAGGGTCCTTTGGTCTGGGTTTTAGTGGTTTGGCCTGGGGTTTAGGGTAGGGCCCAGGGTTTAGGGAGGGTAGGGTTTAAGGGCCCAGGGATCACGATTTGGTTAGGGTGGTAGGATTTAGGGTTTAAGGTCCGAGTTTCAAGTTTAGGGTTAATTTTAAGGTTTAGGGTAAGGATTTTTTTATTATTTTTATTATTTTTATTTTTATTTTTTAAAATTAACTAAACTGGCAGGTTTATGTTTATTTAGTTTTTATTTATTTATTTTAGTTTATTTTATTTTTTATTTTGATTTAGGGTTCCTTTTTATTTTTATTTAGTTTAATTTATTTATTTTAGTTTAAGTTTTTTATTTTAGTTTATTTTTTTGGTTTAGGTTTTATTTTTTATTTTTAGGCTTAGGTTTAGGTTTTTATTTTATTTTTTTGTGTTAAGTTTTTGGTTTTTATTTTAGGTTTATTTTTAGGTTTTATTATTTAGTTTAAGTTTAGATTTATTTTTAGTTTATTTTATTTAGTTTAGGTTTAGGTTTAGGTTTAGGTTTTATTTATTTTAGTTTATTTTATTTTGGTTTAGATTTAGGTTTACTTTCTTCTATTTAATTTATTTTTATTTCAGGTTTTGATTTTTTTTTTCATTTAGGTTTAGGTTTAGATTTATTTTATTTTTATTTCAGGTTTTACTTATTTTAGTTTAGGTTTAGGTTTCTTTTATTTTTATTTTAGGTTTAGTGTTTTTTTATTAGTTTAAAGTTTAGTTTTTTTTTAGGTTTTTTTTGTTTATTGTTTTAGTTTATGTTTTTATTTAGTTTGTATTCTATTTTCTTTGAGGTTTATTTTATTTTTATTTTAGGTTTAGTTTTTATTTTATTTTGTTTTTTATTTTTTATTTAGTTTAGGTTTTTATTTATTTTATTTTTGTTTAGTTTTTATTATTTATTTTATTTTCTTTATAGGTTTAGTTTTTGTTTTAAGATTAGGTCTAGGTTTTAGTTTATGTTTTTATTTTATTTTTATTTTTATTTTTTTGGTTTATACTTTTTATTTTTTTTATTTTAGGTTTTATTTAGTTTAGGTTTATGTTTTTAGCTTTTTAGGCTTTAGGGTTTAGGGTTAGTTTAAAGTTTAGGGTTTGGGGTTTAGAGTTTAGGGTTTAGGGTTTAGGGATTTAGGGTTTACGATTTAGGGTTTAGGGTTTAGGATTTAGGGTTTAGTGTTTAGGGTTTATAGGGTAAAGGGTTTTAGGTTTAGCGTTCATGTTTTAGTTTACGGTTTAGGGTTTTTTTTTTTAATAGAGAACAAATTGATTCAATATTTCTTCTTTTTGATTTCATTAGCCACGTAGCAAGCCAAGTTCTCTAAGATACAAGCGATGACACAAATAAAAAATGAGTACCCATAAAGGAAATAAAAAACCCTAGATAATTAAAATCATCTCTACTATAAAGACAGTTCCATAAGCAATAGATAGGATCGATTGTTCTCCAATTTCTCCAATTACCAGAAAAACCACCCCGACCTCTCGAGTAGCGGGTTCCACCATCATATCCCCGATATATTTCTTCGCCACCACCATTCATAGGGTTTATGTTTAGGTTTAGGCGTATGAGGTTTTCGGGTTTAGGCTTATTTTTTAATTTATTTAGTTAGTTTAGGTTTAGTGTTTGGGGTATAGGGTTTAGGGTTTTAGGGTTTAGGGTTTAGAGTTTAGCATTTGGTTTTATGGTTTGGTTTAGGGTTTTTTAAAGTTTAGGGCTTAGGGTTTAAGGTTATAGTTTTAGGATTTAAGATTTACGGTTTAGGGTGTAGGGTTTAAGGTTTAAGGATTTTTCAAAAAAAGATATTAAGTAAACCGGTAGGTTTAAGTTTATTTAGTTTATTTTATTTTTTATTTTATTTTATTTTTTATTTTTATTTAGGTTTATTTTTTTATTTTAGGTTTTATTTTAGTTTATTTGTTAGTTTAGTAGTGTTTACCTTATTGAGTTTTATTTTTATTTTATTTATAGGTTTAGGGTTTATTTTTATTATGTTTAGTTTAGGTTTTATTTTATTTTTTTAGGTTATTATTTTAGGTTTATTTTTAGGTTTTATTTTTAGTTTGATTTACTTAGTTTAGGTTTAGGTTTAGGATTTATTTTAAGATTAGGGGTTTTATTTATTTTGGTTTAGTTTATTTTGGTTTAGGATTAGGTTTAATTTCTTTTGTTTATTTTATTTTTATTTTAGGTTTTGGTTTTCTTATTAGTTTAAGGTTTAGGTTTTATTTTTTATTTATTTTTAGGCTTAATTTTAAGGTTCACCTCTTGAGTCAAACTATCATTCTCTGAATCAATCATGTTCACCTCTTGAGATTGACTAGGAGTCAACTGACTTTGAGTATCCAATAAGAGAAGCTATTGGTATGCTTGATGAGAAGGTAGAACTTTCCACAAGCTCATCATTCTAAGAATTCACTAAAGTCAACCTACGTAGTGTCAAAGTTTTACCTTCCAAGGTAACACCTCATGATATGGGTAAGCAAGCCATTAGTTCTAGTAAGCGTGATAGCCCTCCATAGGATGCTCCACCCATGGATATACAGTGGAGGACGCCGAGAGTTGATTACAATGTCTAGCTTACCTTAGAAAGTTTCCAACTAGTTAAGCATATATGACACCTTTGTCTTATCTAAAAAGATGAGGGAATATCTAATTAAGGGCTTACTTGATCTAGAGATATGCTTAGCTCAACTGACTGCTACTAAAGAGGAGGCATGCCACTCAAAGGACATCTTAAGAGTTACATTTAGCGATGTAGACTTACTCCTAGGGATGACGGAGCACAACTACCTCTTTATATTATAGTGGATGTTGGTAGATATAGGCTATCCAGAGTTTTGGTTGACCCAGGTGTATCAGTCAATAATATGAGTCTAAGAACCCTTTCTTACTTGAGGATCGACATCTTCAAACTCTAAAAAGAAAGGATGATGTTAAGAGGATTCAATGAACAAGGAAAAAAGGCCTTATGTGGTTTATTTTTAGATGTAGGGAGGGGGGGCTACTTTTTTAGGTACAACATTGAGGTATGATATACTATCTTAAAAGATATAAGCATCACTCTACAATGGACATAATCACATAATAAAGACTTCTAAGGCATGATGGGTCTTAGAATGTACTTGAGATTTTTCCCATACTTTACATGGACTAAGGTTTATATTAAACCAGGTTCTTAAGTTCACTATGGACCTCCATCGTTAATTACATCTTAGAAATAAAATTTTGTAAGAATACTCTCAATTAAAGTAGATAATTATCATCTCCAAAGATTTTAAGATTAGACTATCAAAGGATTGGTTGTATTTGGAAAATCAATTGGGAGAAGACTTATATTTGGAAATCAAATAAAATAAGTAGGAAATGCTCATGATACTAGGAAGCCTAGTGAACATTCCAATCTATCCTATGGTTAGGCTTTATAATTTTGAAGTTGAGGAGATTTATATGTTTTGAGTTGAAAATTAATTAGATTACTAGAGCATATAATCCACCAACATAAGGTTGTGGGAATGCCTAAGAGGTGAAGATATATGCTCATAGCCTAAAAGAAATAGCTACCTCAGATCCTAAATCTAGGGAGCTTTAGTACAAGCTAAAGCATGACCTAAATCTAAGCGACAGGTGGACATAAGAGTTTACCTCTACAAGAGAGAATAAATTGTCCGACTTCTAGACATATAATTGCCTGGAGTGGCCGCCAGTTAACTCCTCGATGATTTTAAAACCATGTAGTTCGGTCTTATGAATTGCAAGATAGCTAGGGTAGTTATTTAATTAGAAAGAGACTAAAGTCCTAAATAATCTCCTTAAGAGACTAGAGCATGAGTGGTATAAGCATATGACTTAATCTATAAATGTAAAATCTTTTCAAATTTTATTTCATTATAGACACATCATTTTGACAGAGGCTTTAGGATTTCTTATGCCTAAATGATTGATGAAATAGGTTATGGGTCTAATCAGCTAGAAGAAGGTGTTCTCCACCATAAGGAATGCCCTCAAAGGTCAAGCATTCCTTTATTGTGCAAGAATAGAGATCCTTCATGTTCGAGAGAGAAAGAATATGCACGCATGATGTGAAGCATACAACCGTACAACTAAGGGGTTGCAAAATCTTTTAATTATTTTATTTATGTCTTAGATTTTATGATGAGGTTATGAGTAGTTTAAAATTTAGTTATGAGTTATTAGTTGGGTAAAAAAGTTGTTTTTATCCTAAGAGCCTAATCATATCCAAGCCACACATTAAAGCATCAATCATTTAAGAAACCATGAAAATCATGCCGTCCTAATGCACAATGTAAACATAATCAAACAATTATATAAATTATCATAGAAGAATAAAAGGCCGGTATGGTCGGGTATCACTATACATTTCAAAGAGAGAAAAGATGGGTAGCTGAGCTCTACCCTTATATAACCTAGAATATTAAAGAATAATTATAATTGTATTAAATGTTATGTAGGTTTTTTCTTCATATCTCCATTTCTAATTTGGTTCCTTCTTTAATTTGGATGATGCTGGCTTCAAAGGCATCAAAGGGCACCCAAAGACAAAGCTTTCTGGCCACTGCTCATTCTAATCCCTCATAGCACTAACCTTAATTCTTATTGCAAAAATTACATTTATGTGGAAAAAGTAAATTTAACTACACTTGCGAAATAGAGGTTAGCTAAGTATAAATATAATCCTAAGCAGTTGTATTTATAATTTTGACTTAGCACCCTACACATGGGTAACTAAGCCCACCTATCCTAACTTGGATTATGGTTTAAGATTTAAACAACCTATAGAAAGATTATTCACATTTATTTTTAAGCATCCCTTAAGCATATTCCCCTACAGAAAACATGATTAGGCTAATATTTCCCTATCATATAATCTATGAAGCATACACCCTAACATCTAATCTAAAATAATACATTACAAAACAAAACATACAACACATCATGCACTATCCTAACTTAGAGCTAGAAGTGGTGACTTAATTCTAATGTTTGTATTAAGGATTGTGTGGTAAGTCTTGTTAGACATTGGTGTTGTACTTTCTAAGTGTAGAAGGATTCAATTTAACATGAAAGGTTAATTTCACTTGAAGTAGTTTAATTGATTTGAGAATTTTAATTTGTGTTTTCTTTTATTTCATTTGATTACATTTAGCAACTAAGTTCTATAAAGAGAGGAAAAGAGGATTACCCTCTTTCATCCCTACCTTAAGTCATTTTCTAAAGTATATTAATTTGATTTAGTTCTCTTTAGTGAATGGCTTAAAATGATTTAATTAATCCTAAGTTTAGGTTCACTTTAAATAATCCTATTCAAAATGAAAGGCATCTTAAGATTAATTTAATTGAATTACTATAACATGACATATATTAAATCATTCCATTCCATCACATGTAACATGCATATGATTTAATCCTAAGTGTATCTATACATGCAACATATTTTAGCACACTTAAATGATGAATGTATGTATATGTTTAGAATTTATATTATATTTTATTAAATCATTTAAACATATTAATTTAAAACTTTATCCAAAATCTTATGCAAAAATGAAAAGAATGAAATTAGATAGGCATGTGCTATTATTAAACCATGGAAGTGATGTAATCAAATGACCTCCTTAGAGCTAGCTAAAATCTCATATTCTCGGATGTCCGACTATATACCCATTTGCATTCAAACATATGTAAATTTGTATGCATGAACATGAGAAGCAAGCTCTAAATCATATGGCTAATTAATTCAACTACTTAGTCATTTATGAATGCAAGCAATTTTAATGTAAAATGGAATTTTATTCAGTAATCACATATACATATACAAGATAAGATATAAGCAAGTGTAGTTGTTAAACTGGAAGCGAGGTAATCAAATGACCTCCTTGGGGCTAACTAAAGCCTTATATTCCTGGGATGTCTAGTCTATATACTTGGTTTTCTTGGACACACATTAATGTATACATAAATGAGGGAATGAAAACTATGCAAAGATTGTATATTTTTTTGATTGAATCATTTATATGTATGAATTAAAGCTCTATCAAAATTCTAATGTTGAAATATATAAGAATGAAATCAAATGGGTATGTGACGTTGATAAACCAAGGAAGTGAGGTAATCAAGTGACCTTCTTGGGGCTAACTAAAGCCTCGTGTTCCCAAGATGTCCAAACTATATACCCATTACCATTCAATCTTATATAAATCAAAAACATGAATAGAGGAAAGAGAACTCAACATTCATACACTTAAACTATAAGAACATGCATTTCTTATGTCTTTATAACTAGCATCATAACACATATTATTATTCATTTATAAGCTTTTGAAAAATACATTTGGATTTAATAGTGATAATGCATATATTATATTAAATCAACTCATGCAAGCTTACATAAAAGAAATCCATTTTATTTTACTTGATTTTGAAAAGATGGATGCATGAATTCAAATGACATACCAAATTTAACATGATTGGAAAGAGGACAGTCAAATATGAGCATGTGATTCATTCAACCAAACTAGTTCTTATGGATAGTCAAATCAAATAAGATTATTTAAAGCAAACCAAAACTTCTTTATTAATTACGTTTTGGATTTGATTTGATTAAAGAGGAGAAGAGAAATCACCACTTGCTATTTTAAACCCATTCACATATTAGGGATTTAATTTAATTTAAGGAAATGTAATTAAGTTAATTTTATGGGTCAATTAAGTTGAACCCTTAATGAGATGAATTAATTACCCATACTTATGTCACGTTAAAGTATTTAACTAAGTAATTATGACCCAACATGATATGCATGGAAAATAAACTTGCAATGATCCTAGGAAATAAAAGGAGCCTAATGCAATTGGCTCATGAATATTTAATTAGATTAAGGGACTTAATTAATTACTCTTATAGTTTTCCCACACATGTGGACTAACCATAATTTCATTGAACTCCAAGGTTATTAAACTAAAGATTTACCCCATGATTTAATTAATTAAGGTCCGATGTGATTATGATTTCAATTTGATTAAGTGATTTAATCAATTAGTTAAATCTTAATTTCATTTAAAAAAAGGGTTAAATGAACTTGGGAAAAGGGTCCCAACCCTATTCCTAAGTTAACTTAATATTAAATAATGATTAATAAAATTAATTAACCAATTTATTACTATTCATAGGATTAATTATTCATTAATTAACTTAAAAGAGCAAAGGTTTAATTAGTCAATTTTTTAATTAAGTGAGCAATAAATCCCAAGAAAATCATGGGAGGTAGAGGTCATCCCATTAAATTATCCCACAAAATTTGGGATTAATTGCTCAAGTAATTAAGCTAATAAATTTTGCAATTAAACCGAATTCTAAAAAAATTAGTTGATAACTTTTAATTAATTCTCCATTTAAATACTTTTAAAATAAGTATTTATTTGCATTTTTTATTTCTCTATGATTTTTTATGATTTTTAGATGTTTCAACCATTAAAAAAATGATTAATTAAGCTTAATTAAAGCCTAATCCTCTTGGTGACATGTGGTGCACTGACATTACATGCTTTGTATGTGGCACCGCAAGATTTGGCTATTTAAAACTTATCTGACTGAGTGCCTACGTGGCGATGGTGGACGTTCTTTCTCATCCACCATCCAATCTAAGATCAGATGTATATGATTAATACCATAGCTTAATAGGATTAAATCAGATTGATCTAGTGGATCTACTCATGACCTTCCATTCCAATCATGCAGAACGGACGGTGCATGATCTAACATCATGCGAGTGAGGGAGAATGGAGTACTTCCATCACTGCTCACTTGATCTAAGCTTACCTGAGCTCGGATCAACTCCAAAAGGATCGCACACCTTCACGACATCGATCAGATGTGATTCAACATCCAAGATCACATGAGATGCAAGTTTTATTCAAAAAGCTCCAACCTAATTTTGCCTAAAGATTGATTTTGGAAGCATAGCTAGTCGGAGCTCAAGACTAGTGGCTTGAATGATTGAGGAAGCTTCATCTAGTGGAGATGAAGCTTTGTTGAGTAGAAATTGAATCAATTCCTTGATGTTTGCTCAGAAGGCCATGAACCAATGATTTGGAGCTCATCATTGATTGAAGTCCCACCATCGATGCTTGAGAAGCTTGGGAGATGGTTTGTTCTTGCTCGATGAGGCATAGGGAAGGTGCATGCAAAGTTAATTTAAGTTTGATGGAGAAATAAAGAAGTTAGGTCAGAAATTAAAGTGTCCTATTTTGACATGGATGGGAATGGCCCAAGTGGCTAATCTTGGGTAGCTAGGGCTCTGAGAAATGATTTTTGTGTGTGTTTGAGTGGAAAGGAGGGGGTGTATACCCCCTTTCATCTTGATCGGATGGTGGGATCAGGTTTGGCTTGTAGTGGCCATCCGGCCAACTTAGGAAGTCGTGGGTGGTAGGTAGGAGGTGAGTTGGCTCTGCTTAGTTGGTTGAAGGTGTGGAGGTGGCTGCCAACGAGGAATCCCATGGGTGTCTTGGGGTTTTCAGGTGCCTAGGTGGACTATTTGGAGAGTGCTAAGTGGCCATGAATAGAAATGACCACTTACATGGGTGATTTGTCTCATGTGATGCCTTTCACCCAATGGTAGAATGATAATTTGGTATTGATTTGACTTGGGTAGATTTGAAATGAGCTAAGTGGGTTAGCCCAAATTTCAAGTCAATTTGAGTTGATTTGTTAGTTTGGCACAATTTGACTCATTTAGGTCAAATTAGGTTGGGGTTGAAGTTGACCAATTGATCAAATTGGGTCAAACCAAGAGTTTGGTCAAGTCCATATGAAATTTGGGATGTTTTTGCTCTATTGGTTTCGTTTAGTTTGTCTTAGATTTGATTTTGGCTCATTTGAATTCATTTGTGTCAAGTGGGTTAAGTTAACCAATTTGACCAATTTGGCCAAACTGGCTTGGTTGGGTGTTTGGTTGGGTGTTTGTTTGGGTTTAGTTGACCAATTGATTTAGGTTTATTTGAATATTTCAAGTTAATAGGGTTAAGTTGGGTTTGACTTGGGTTAATTTTGGTTTGGCTTGATTATTGTAGATTTCACTTATATTTGTGAATATGATTGAAGGTATGATTGATTCATGGGAAAATCAATTGAATTTGGGTTTTGGAATTAAGGAATTTGGCTAAGTCCATGGAGTTGGGTCATGTGGCTTAGGTTTGGATTTTGATTTGGTTTGATTTAGTTTTGATGATTTAAATATATATTTCATTTAAATTTGTGAAGATGAGTGAAAATATGATTGATTTGTGATAAAATCAATTGAGTTTGACTTGATTTAGATTTGGCTAAAGTCTATGGGATAGGTCATATGGCTTAAGAAGGGTTTTAATTTAGTTTGATTTAGTTTTGATCATTCCAATGTAGATTTGTTTTATATTCATGAAGATGATTGAAGATATAAATTTAATATGAGAAAATCAATTGATTATGGATTTATTTGGATTAAGATTGGCTAAGTCCATGAGATATGTCATATAACTTAGAAGGGTTTCAAGTTTGGATTTGATCATGGGCTTCAATCATTTGGTTTTTGAATTTGGGTTTAGATTTATATTTGGATTTGATGTTTGAATTGAACTTGAGGTTTGGTTTGAGAAGGTGAACATGGATTGGATTTGGGTTGTAAGGTATGTGGATTATCATAATCCCTAAGGCATAACCTAATCCTATGGTTAACCCTTCTAAGTATTTGGGCTTAGGTTAAGTGTTTACCTAATCGTTAGAAGTCTTATGACTAGAAAAGTCTTAGTGTCTAGAAGACTCCTAAGTATAAGATGGGAAGTTGAATCCACACTCCAAAAGTGAGGCCAATAGGCCCTTCATAGTGTTGCCCTTGGAGATAGATGATTGGAAGATCAAAGCCAAGTTCCATATTATAGACTCGAATACATCTTTCAATGCTTTGCTTGGGAGACCATGGATACATGAGAACAACATAGTTCCATCTGCTCTACATCTGTGTATGAAGTTTGAAGGAGGTGGGATTGTCGACTGTGTCAAAGGAGATCTCAAGCCATTTATAATTCATGAGGTCAGCATATATGAGGATGTGGATTACTACCTTGCTCAAAAATTAACAAGTCTATTCTCACAAACTTGACCAAAGTTCAAAAATAAAAAATAAAATAAAAAAAGAAAAGAAAAGAAAAAGAAAGAGAAAAGAAGAAGAAAAGAAAAGAGAAAATGAAAAGAAAATAAAATGGAGCAAAATAGACTTGGAGGAGGAAGTGGAGCCTTACATTAAATTCCACTCACAGTTACTCCATTCAACATATGGGTAGCACGACCTCCACCAAAGTGAGGAAGAGGCCGCCTGAGGCCCCTAGGTAGAAAACCTCCTTGTTGACCACCCAATAGAAGATATGTCCCACAAGGAGTACACATATTATCCTTATAGACTTAGAATCTAGTTCATAGGATGAGTCTTATATGGTTAGCACACTAGCCAGCTCTTCATAGAAGTAGACTCCCTTGGAGGTGACACTTGAGATACATGAAGGCCGCTCCAAAACAAAGCATAAGGGTATCCAAGTCTACATGTGAAATAATTAGGCATCAGATGGGAACCTTAGTCTAACCCCACTTTCCTCTCAAAAAGTTGAGGGTTTGGTAGTTAAGGAAGCTCCTAATTCATCCATAAGTGTGAAGACTCAGAGGTTCTTTTTGGGAGGATCATCCTCAAGATATGAAGTTGATGTAGAACTTGAGGATGATTCATATAAAGATTTAATAGAATTACCTTTTGATTTGTACTTGCCTTGTGTTAATAATTTTGCAAAGAAAGGGTTAATCGCACATACTTGGTCAAAGAATAGGTCAGACTACTTCGAAAGAATATGGAAGAACAAATGCAACAGCTCTCAATCAAGACCAGGACTAGGATTCAAGACAAGGTCCATTCGATGATGTCGACACGCTAGTCATCACCAATCTTTTGGAATCTAATATGTTCTTTTCATCACATTAACTCAAATATGAGTTGTGCTTAGAAACTCGAGATGATCCAGATGATTTTGAAGTCAAAGATGCATAGCCAAAATTTGAAGAAGAGATCTAGTCAACCATCGACGAGCTCAAGAAAATCAACATAGGAACTGAAAAAGATTCACGCACGACATACATCAATTTTTTGTTGAATGAAATTGAAACCAATACTTAGTTAGACTATTAAATGAGTTTAAGGATTGCTTTAGATGGTGTTATTAAGAGATGCTTGGATTGTCTCCTGACATAGTGGTCAATAAACTAGCAATAGAGCCTAGTGCTAACCCTATCAAGCAAGCTTCTAGACGCATGTGATTAGACATAGAACAATAGGTCATTTATGAGGTCAAGAAATTGATCGATGCTAGCTTTATTTGGGAAGAAAAATACCCTACCTGGTTAGCCAGTGTCATCCCAATTAAGAAAAATAATGGCAAAATTCATAAATGCATCAATTTTAGGGACTTAAATAAGGCATGTCCAAAAGATGAATTTTCACTACTAATCCCCAAGTTGATGGTACACATTGCCTCATCTCATGTAGTCTTCTTTCATGGATGGCTCATCCGATATAACCAAATAAATATGGCCCCTAAAGATGAAAGAAACACTGCTTTTAGAACCCCAATCAAAATCTATTGCTATAATGTGATCATGCCTTTCAAACCTTAAAATGCTACTACATACCAATGGGATATGACTCGAATCTTCAATGAACTTATTCATCTTTATGTTGAGTGCTATGTCGATGATCTCATGGTCAAAAGTAGAGTAAAGGAAGACCATCTCTTTGACTTGAGAGTTGTTTTCGAACAGTTAAAGATAATTTAACCTCAAAATGAACCCCTAAAGTGTGCATTAGGAGTAGTTTTAGGGAAATTCCTTGGGTTTGTTTTCTGACACTAGGGAATCAAAATTGATCCAGAGAAGACCAAGGCGATATTAGAAATACCACCCCTAAAAGTTTAATAAACTCAAATCATTCTAAAGGCGTATATCTAAGATTCTTTATATCCAACCTATTGGGAAGATGTCATCCATTCTTAGTACTTGTCAAAGAGGATGCCAAGTTCAAGTAGGATGACAAGTGTGAGCATGCCTTCAAAGACTTCAAGAATTACCTGATGATGCCACCAGTTCTAGCAATCCCTATCCCAGGCAAGTTTCTCATACTTTACACTGCTATAATAGATGACTCCTTGGTGCTTTGTTGGCCCAAGCCAACAACAAAGAGAGGAAAAATGAACTCTACCTCAACCATCATATAATCCCTACTGAGGCTAATCATCCACTCATTGAGAAGCATTGCCAAGCTTTAATCTTTCCATCCCAAAAGCTACAGCACTACATGCTTCCTCATAAGGTAAACTTAATCTTTAGGATCAATCTACTCATGATGACAAGCTATCCACTATATAGTATTACATTACTTTTGTACCCTTTGTGGTGAAAGGATTAGCGCTAGTGGATTTTTAGCGACCACTTCTCTTACCGACTCTCCGAAGTGATTGTATCCCGAAAATATTATGAACTTGGGGATACTAGCATTCATCGCTAGGAGATGTAATTTGATGGTTCAGCTTTCTCTCAAAGAAGAGGTGAACCATAATCTACTATTTTAGGAATGGTAGGGGTAGGAACAGTTCTCTTAACTCCATACCGCAATATGATGAGATTCTCTTATCATCTGTTCAATCCTTGTACCAACAATGAAGTCGAATATAATGCTTTGATTCTTTAGAGTTACTTACTCTAAGCATCAAGAACATCAACATCTAATTACCAACCAAATCTCTAGGTCATATAAGGTTATAAAGCCCAAGCTCCATCACTACCATAAGTACACCATGAAGTTGTTGGTCTAAATTAGAGGTTACAATTTATAAGATTCCTTGAGGAGAGAATGTCATAGTGTATGCTTTAGCCAAGCTTGCCAAGGAGTTAGCATAACGGATGATGAGTCCATATCAATAAAGGTCCAAAATAGACTAGTCTTATCCCTTATTGATATTAAACTCATCAAAAGTACTTGAAGGTGGGGTTGCCATTGCCAAGAAGGACAAGGAGTTAGATTGGAGGCAACTATTCAGGGATTACCTAAATAAAAAACAAACTACCTCAAGAGAAGTCCCAAGCCCATCGATGAAGTAGAGAGCACTTTCCTACGCTCTGTGGATGGTGCCTTGTACCGGGTGGTCTTTGATCATATGTGGTTATGTTGTTCATACTAGCATAAGCACGTAATATCATGACTGAGGTACACTCAGGATTATGCGGAGCCAACCAATCTAGTCCGAAGATGATAGCCAAGATAAAGAGACTATGATACTACTAGCAATCGATGATCAAAGATTGTATGTATATGGCTAGGAGAGGCCACTAATGTGAAATACACGGTGTGGTCCTACACCAACCACCCAATATTCTACATCCTACATTGGCCTCATGGCCATTCGAGTGTTCGGGTACTGACATAGTGGGTCCGATTGATCATCCTTCTTCCAAGGGTCATCGGTTCATCTTAGCTACTACTAACTACTTTTCCAAATGGGTGAAAGTGATTTTTCTCAGAGAGGTCATAACTCAGCATGTGCTCTGGTGTTTTAGTAACCATAACGTATATAGGTTCGTAGTGTCACGATAAATTTTTTTTTTGATAATGGTACTACATTCAAGTGCATCGAGATCAATAACTTTGCCTAAAGATATAGCATATATTGGAGATATTCTTCCATCAACTACCTGAGGGAAAACAGCTTCGAAAAATCCTTCAACAAAACTCTCATCCAAATACTAAAGAAGACACTCGATAACAACAAGTGACATTGGCATGAGCCATTAGTTGAAGCCTTGTGGGCCTACCACACCATATATGGACTCCAACTTTACTCTTTCTCCTTAGTGTATGGGCCCCATTCTACCATCAAGTCCAACTCCCATCACAAGGATATTGTGGGTAGCAAGATCACAATAGAGCGTAATGCTAGGTCATATTAGAAGAACTCAAGGATTGGAGAGAGATGCCTACGCATGCCAAAACCATAAGTTGTACAAAGTTAAAATGATTGAAGATAACAACAAGTTGGTACTTCCTAAATCTTTTCAAGTAGGAGAGCTTATTTTAGTTCTAAGGAGACTGATTGTTGCCTGTCGTAAGATGGGAGGAAAGTTTGAACCCACTTGGGAAGGACCTTTTACCATAGAGAGGGCCTAACAAGTAGGATTTTATCAGCTTATTAATCATAAGAGAGAGTGCCCAATGCTTTCAATCAATGGTATCTTATTAAAGAAATATTATAAATCATGTTAGAAAATAATTATCATCAATGAAAATTCCATTTTGAATTCAATCTCTTCCATGTTGAAAGTATTCTTATTTAAACATGATGTGTTTAGGTAAGTGTAAGGAACCCGGTGGCCTCCTATCCTTCATAGATACAACACAAATACAAACTACATAAAAACATATAAAATAAACACATATCTATTGTCTGCTACTCATAGTTGAGATAACACCACAATGACACTCACTAAGAACTCTAGGTAACGTTTACCGCTAGTGTGTCACCCCAATGGTCTTCTTGCTCGGAGGATGTAAGTCTTCTATGGTTTCCTTCTTTATTTGGCCCTGCACAACGAGTGCCTTGTTAGTTTGGTAGTTTTTTGCATGGTCGGTAAGATGCCACATGTTGGCTTCATTTAAGGATGTGAGTCTACTATGCTTTCTTCTTGGATTAGCCTTTGTGCACTAACTGATTGAGTATATTTAAGGTTTATGATATGTCCCTTAGTAGCTCCTTCCCTCCTGGCTACTTCAAGTCTAGGTCCAATCCTTCCTCGGGGCTCCTTGCTTAGTAGTCACTTTAGGTTAGATAACATTTGTCCCGTCGACGACAGACAATCCTGATGATCAATACTTCTTGGAAAGTTGTAAGCCTACACACTTTCTTTCTAGGTTGATCATTGCACACTGACGAGCTCCTTAGGTTTGTTGGTTATCACCATGCTGAGGGATACACCACTCATGCTGACAGGTACACCTTAGGTTGGTTAGTTCTCGCACCTTAGGATACACCACTCATGGCAGATATATGTCTACTATGATTTCTCCTTGAGTTGGCCACCGTACACCTATAGGCTTTCTTTCCGTGGCTTAGGATAATGCTCCTAGCTCCTCCTATGGGCACTATATTTGCATCACATCATTTGCAACCCCATTTAGTCACTACCTATAAGATTGGACAGTTCCCCTTTCATAATAACCACCCATATGGTTGGAGAATCCTTCATATGGATGTGTAGATTCTCCCTTGGTCTAGTAAATCTGAGATAGGTTAAGGCCGACATAGCCCCTTGTCAATGTGTTCCCTTGCACACCAACAAGGTCCACACAAACATATAAACAAAATATATATTCACTTATGGATTAGGAGGACACCCCTACTAGTACCATTTCCCAAGTAGGTATCTAATTTTTAGACAATGTTAGCAAAACTCCCTATAAAAATTTCGACTACTATAGAGTTAATATAAGTCCCTAGTGGAATTCACTCAGAGTCGCCCTAACTGGTTTAATTTGTTGTGCTACTAACAGGTCAATCCAGTAATTGTTCCATAGTTTAGAAGATGTAGGTCTGTTACGCCTTCTTCCAAGCATAACTTGCACATCAAAGGAAACCCCTTGGCTAGCTCTACCCCGCTAGTAGACCATCCCTTTCATTTATAAATTTGAGATATGACAAGTCCAATATAACCCCATCTCTGTGGGTCCATCGCACACTAACATGGTCCATAAATTAAATCTATCAAATTTAACCAAGCTCACATCCCCAACGGATATGCCCTTAATTCAAAATCACACTAAACCAAACAAACCATATCAAATCACATAAAATTAAGAAAAAAAATTTCATGACTACTTTTGAGTTGACATAAGTCCCCAGCAACATTCACTCAATAGTCACCCTAGGTCAGGTTCAATTTTTTTTGCAACCAACAGGTCACCCCAGCGATTGTTCCTCTCTTTGGAAGATGTAAGTTTGCTATGCGTTCTTCCTAGCATAGCCATTATACACTAAAAGGCATCCCATTAGGGTGGCTAGCTATACCCCACAATCGGTAGACTATCCCTTTGGATTTGTAAAGCGTAGGTCAGTGACATAGCCCATTCTCGGGTCCATCACACTAACAAGGTCCATACATTAACTTAGATTAAATTAAACCCATTCTAATTTTCCCGTGGAGTTAAATCACACCATTCCCCAGTGGAGCCATAAATCGTATATAAACAAGTCAATAAAATAAATTAAATTCAAAACCAACCTCCATAGTGGAGCCAAATTAAACCAACTCCCCTAGTAGAGTCTAAATTAAAGAAATCCATCCAAACTCTTAACCCCAGTGGATACATCCCCAAACAAATCTATGAAATCAAACTTGAATCCCAATCCCTAGTGGATAGCCTGAACCAACTTCTAGCGGACTTGAGCCCATATCTCTAGCAGATATGCCTCCAGATCAATTAGAATAAAATAAATTAAAGTCAATTCGATCTTAATCTTGGGTGGATTATAGATTATTATCCCCAGCATATCTTTTTTCCATAAATCATATAATCAAATCAAATTCATACCTTATTCCAAGTAGATTTTCTTCTTCAATGCCCTCGACATAGACCCCTCACATATCATGTCCAATGCATGTGTGATCCCTTAGCGGATCTCCCTCTATGTTTTTGACATGGAATTCTCATCAAATCATATTTTTTTCTCTTATGCATAACTTTAATACTTAAACCAAAAGCCTAATAATGTATTCATTCAAACATCATCTTAACATTGTAATCAACATTTTATGATTTGTGATGGTGCAAGCTCAAACTAACTATACAATATAATGCTAAACATATTATAGGGTGAATTAACACATTATAGTATATTATAACATCTGATGTTATATTATAATTTGCTATAATATAATATATTGTCTAACATTACACCTCATTAGAATCACTTAAAAGGAACAAATAACAAAATTTTCTCAAAATGTAAATAATGTTCATTTTTGATGTAAAATTGTTATTTATTATTAGAAATGGTACAAAATAGTATAATGTTTGTGTTTCTTCAGTGTGTGCCGATTTTGACCAAATTCTTCCATCTCAACCTTCAAATTAATATTTTTGTGAGTTTCCAATGTATTATATAAAAAGTAAAACATATTAAAATGTACAATAACATTTAGTAACACACCACCACATTCATCTATATGTGAAGTTATATTGTTATGTACATTATATTTTAATATGCTTTCATATAATATTATCTTACATTACACCTTAAAATGAATCAATTTAAGCAAAAAAATTATAAAATTTTGTTAAAAAATCATTTATTTTGGATGCAAAATTCCATGCTTTTGATTAAATGATACACCATAGCACACCCCCAATGATGTTCCCTAAAGCTTACCTTAAATTTTGCCAAATCCCATCATTTCAACCTATAAATCAATATTTTTATGAATTATACCAGTACAAACACTACTACATCATACTATAACAAACTAAAATATGCTAAACAATAAGTAAAAATACATAATCCTATAATGCATGATGCTACACTATGTTATGGAATCCTATATTATAATACATGATAACATATTATTTTAAACTATATTGCATATCACATCACAAGGGATTGCTTAAGATAAAAAATCATAAAATTAGTCTAAACAATGAAAAATAATTTATTTTAGTTGTATCACTTTCATATTTTAAATTGAAATAATATATTATGATGCCAAGCTCTACCTATTATGAATTTGGCAAAATTCCACCATTTTAAAGTCTAAATCAACATTTTTTTATAAATAATGATTGTGTAGGATCGATGTATGATTGTAAAATGCTAAAAGAATTTAAAATGCTAGAATAATATATTATGATATATGATGCTATATTATGCTACAACATATAATATTTATTTTGAACATAAAATATTACTTTTAGACTATAAGTGGCGAGGACACCTTTGGTATTACAACCTAATTCCCACTTCAAATTTAACAAATTCCATCATCTAATTTATTAAATTAATATTTTTATGATTTATATTAATTTAGACTATAGGCACAATACCATAATATACTAAAACATTTCAAAACATCTTATAACATCCAAAACACATCACTACATGCTCAAATATATGATGCTACATTATACAATAATAAATGGTATTATAATATGATTTAGGTTAGGGTTTAGGTATTCAAATCTCTAATAATCAAGGAAAGTCTCTTGAAGACATTTTCTTTAGCTACCTTAATTATGTTAGATTAGGTCATTCATTAGATCTACCCTAATGACATCTTTATTCAAGGTTTAGGGTTAGTTTAGGGTTTAAGGTTTAGGGTTTATGGGTTTTGGGTTTGTAGGTTTAGGGTTTATGGTTTAAGGTTGTAGGTTTTAGGGTTTAGGATTTATGGTTTTAGGGTTTAGGGTTTAGAGTTTAGGGGTTTCAACCTTTAGTGTTTGGGTTTGTTTAGGTTTAGGGTTTAGTGTTTAGTGATTAGGGTTTTTAAGGTTTAAGGTTTAGGGTCTAGGTTTTAGGTTTAGGGTTTAAGTTTTTTTAATGAAAAACAAATTAAGATTTAACATTTTTCTTTTTGATTTTATCAGCCAAGAAGCACCCCAAGTTTTCTAAGACACACACGATGATGTAGATAAAAAATGAACACCGATAGAGTAAATCAAAAACCCTAGATAAGTAGAACCATCTATACTATAAATACACTATTCCATAAGCAGCAGATTGGATCAGCCATTTTTTAGTTTCTCTAGTTCCATCAAAACCACCCCCGCCTCTCGAGTAGTAGGATCCGCCATCATATCCCCGATCTCCCCCTCCGCCATCACCATGGATGTAACCTCTGTCACTCCTCCCACCTCCATAACCACCACTTCTTCGACCACAACATCCATATCCGACCTCTAGATCCCCATAACCACGATAACCACCGCCTTCCTTTTCCTCCAGAGATCTAGACCAACCTAGTTGATGGTGATGTAACCAAGGTTATGCCCATTCTTAGGTTTAGGGTTTAAGGTTTATATTTTGGGGTTTAAGGTTTAGGGTAGTTTAGGTTTAGGGTTTGTGGGTTTAGGGTTTGTAGGGTTTAAGGTTTAGTGTTTAGGTTTAGGGATTTAGGGTTTAGGGATTTAAGGTTTAGGGTTAAGGTTTAGGGTTTAGTGGTCTAGGGTTTTAGGGTTTAGGTTTAGCTTGTAGGTTTAGGTTGTAGGTTTAGAGTTTGGGGTTAGTTTTAGGGTTTAGAGTTTAGTGTTTAGGATTTAGGGTTTAGGTTTTTTTTTTTAAAAAAAATTAAGTAACACAGTAAGTTTAGGTTTATTTAGTTTATTTTTTATTTATTTGAGTTTATTATATTTTTATTTTATTTAGTTTAGTTTATTTATTTTAGGTTTATTTATTTTAGTTTAGGTTTATTTTAATTTACTTTTAAGTTTAGTTTATTTTTAGTTGAGTCTTATTTTACTTTTTTAGGTTTGGCTTTATTTTATTTTACGTTTAGGTTTAGTTTTTTATTTTATTTTTTAGGTTTAGGTTTTAGGTTTTATTTTAGGTATTTTGAGTTTTATTTTAGTTTAGAGTTTATTTTTTTAATTTTATTTTATTTTATTTAGTTCATGTTTAGGTTTAGGTTTAGTTTATTTTAGGTTTAGGTTTAGGTTTTATTTATTTTAGTTTAGGTTTAGGTTTATTTTATGTTTATTTTAGTTTAGGTTTTTTGTTTTAGGGTTTAGGTTTTAATTATTTTTTATTTTTTTTTTTATTTTTTGGTTTATTTTTTTAGGTTTAGTTTTATTTAGATTTTATTTTATTTTATTTTAGGTTTATTTAAGTTTAATTTTAGGTTTTGTTTTTATTTAATTTAGGTTTTTATTTTTTAGTTTAGTTTAGGTATTTATTTATTTTATTTTAGTTTAGTTTTTATGTTTTATTTTATTTTCTTTTAGGTTTAGGTTTAGATTTTTATTTTTGTTTTTTTTTTTTTTATTCTTTTATTTTAGTTTAGGTTTTTCTATTTATTTTATTTTTAGTTTTATTTAGTATAGGTTTAGGTTTTAGCTTTTAATGTTTAGGTTTTGTTGGTTTAGGGTTTAGGGTTTTAGGTTTGGGGTTTAGGGTTTAGGGTTTAGGGTTTAGATTTTAGGTTTAGGGTTTAAGGTCTTTTTTTAAATAGAGAACAAATTTAGATTCAACATTTCTTCTTTTTAATTTCAACTACCAAGTAGTACACCAATTTTTCTAAGACACAAGTGACGGCATAGTTCAAAAATGAGCACCCATAGAGGAAATCAAAATTCCTAGATAAGAAAAACTATCTCTACTATAAAGAAGCAGTTCCATAAGGATCGATCAACCTTCTTCAATTTCTAGTTCTATCGAACCACCCCACTTTAGTAGGGGATCCTTCATATCCTCGATCTTTGCCACGCCACCATCATGGTCGTAACCTCCATTACTCATCCACCATAACCACCACTGCTTTGAACACAACCTTCATATCCACCAACACCTCTAGATCCCCCACCACCACTATGATAATCGCCACCTCTGCCTTCACCTCCACTGCCAGATCTAGATCGAGCCTGGTTGACAGTGATGTTCCTGCAAATAAGGTTCTTCCCATTCTTAGGGTTTAGGTTTATTTTTTAATTTCTTTAGTTACTTTAGGTTTATGTTTAGTTTTAGAGTTTACGGTTTAGTTTTTAGGGTTTAGAGTTTTAGGATTTATGCTTTTAGGGTTTAGGGTTTAGGGTTATAGTTTAGGGTTTAGGGTTTTCATGTTTAAGGTTTACGGTTTAGGGTTTAGGGTTAGGGTTTATGGTTTAGCATTTAGAGTTTAGAGTTTAGTGTTTAGGCTTTAAGGATTAGTGTTTTGAGGGTTTATGGTTTAGGGCTTAGGGTTTAGGGTTTGTGGTCTGTTTGGGGGTCTAGGGTTTAGTTGTAGTTTTAGGTAGGCTCAGTTTGTGGTTTAGGTTAGTTTAGGTTTAGAGTTTAGTGTTTAGGATTTGTGGCTCAGATCAGGGGCCTAGGGCTCAGTTTTAGGGTTTGGATTGGGCCCAGGGCTCAGGGTTATCAGAGTGGCTCAGGCCTGGGTTTGTGGTTGTGGGCTGCCAGGTCAGTTTAGGGTCATAACCCTGTGGGCTCAGGGCCAGGCCCCAGGGTTAGGGCTCCAGGTGTTTAGGCTCAGAATTGTTTGTGGCTCAGAGCCAGTGGCCTGGGTCAGGTTTTAGGGCCTGTGGCCTGTGGCCTTGTGGCTCAGGGCCTAGGGTCAGGGCCTAGGGTTTAGGGCTCAGGCCTTTGGCCTAGGGCTCAGGGTCCGTGGCCTAGGGCTCAGATCAGGTAGTAGGGTTTATTTTACAAAAAATTACAAACCGGCAGTGCAGGATTATTTAGTTTAATTTTTATTTATTTTAGTTTATTTTATTTTTTTACTTTTATTTTAGTTTTTTTATTTAGTTTAGTTTAATTCTTTTAGGTTTATTTATTTTAGTTTAGGTTTTTTAATTTAGTTAATTTTTTTGGTTTAGGTTTAGGTTTCTATTTATTTTTTATTTTAGTTTTATTTTTATTTTTTATTTAAGTTTATGTTTTATTTTCTATTTTAAATTTTAGGTTTAGGATTTATTTTATTTTCTTAGGTTTATGTTTTATGTTTTAATTTTAGGTTTATTTTTAGGTTTTATTTTTTTATTTTAGGTTAGTATACTTTTGTTCATTTTATTTTATATATGGTTTAGGTTTAGGTTTTATTTATTTTAGTTTAGTTTATTTTTTTTAGGTTTTGGTTTATTTTTTTTATTTTTTATTTACTTTAGGTTTAGATTTTATTTTTCATTTTGGGTTTAGGTTTTATTTTTTGTTTATTTTTAGGTATATTTTTTGGGTATTGGTTTTTATTTAGTTTTATTTGATTTTATTTTGTATTATTTTATTTTTATTTTACGTTTATTTTTTATTTTATTTTGGTTTTTTATTCTTAGGTTTTTTTCAGTTTTTAGCTTAGTTTAGGTTTTTATTTATTTTATTTTAATTTATTTTTATTAGTTCATTTTATTTTATTTTTAGGTTTAAGTTTAGGTTTTAGTTTAGGTTTTTATTTTATTTTATTTTTTTATTTTATTTAGGTTTAGGTTTTCTTATTTATTTTCATTTTAGATTTTATTTAGTTTAGGTTTAGGTTTTTAGGTTTTTAGGGTTTAGGGTTTAGGGTTTAGGGTCCAAGGTTTTAGGGTTTAGGGTTTTATGGTTTAGGTTTTAGGGTTTGGGTTTAAGGTTTAGGGTTTAGGGTTTAGTGTTTAGGATTTAGGGTTTGGGGGGTTTAGGGTTATTAGGTTTAGACTAGTTTAGGCTTTGAGTTTAGGGATTAGGGTTTTATAATTTACGATTAGTTTATGGTTTAGGATTTAGGTTTTAGGTTTAGTGTTTAAGGTTTAGGGTTTAGGGTTAGGGTTAGGATTTAGCGATTAGGGTTTAGGATTTACAATTTAGGGTTTAAGGTTTAAGGTTAGTATAGAGTTTAAGGTTTAGAGCTTTTTAGGGTTTAAGGTTTACGATTTAGGGTTTAGACTTTAGGTTTTAGTTTAGCATTTAAGGATTTTGATTTTTTTTAACAGAGAACAAATTCATATTCAATATTTCTTATTTTTGATTTTTTCAACCAAGTAACACACCAGTTAGCGACATAGATAAAAGTTAGCATAGGGTAAATAAAATACCCTAGATAACTAGAACTATCTCTACTTTAAAAAATAGTTCCATAAGCAGTAGATCGAATCAACCGTTCTTTAATTTCTCCATTTCCCATGAACTATCGGCCTCTCGGTAGTGAGATCCACAATCATATCCTGATCTCTCCTCCCACCACCATCGCTCCTCCCACCTAACCACCACTGCTCTGACCACCTCCTCAATATCAACTAGCTTCTCCAGATCTCCCACAACCATTGCGATAACCGCCACCTCTGCCTTCGCCTAAACCACCAGATCTAGATTGAGCCTAGTTGACGACAATGTTCCTACCCTCAAGATTTTGCACATTCTTAGGGTTTAGGTTTAGGTTTATTAGGTTTTAGGGTTTAGGTTTATTTTTTTAATTTATTTAGTTACTTTAGGTTCAGGTTTAAGGTTTGAGTTTAGGGTTTATGGTTTAGGGTTAGGTTTAGGGTTTAGGGTTTAGGTTTTATGGTTTAGGGTTTTGTGTTTTACATTTAGGGTTTAGCATTTGGGTTTTTAGGGTTTTTTTAGTGTTTGGGGTTTTGTTTTTTATAAGTTTAGAGTTTAATGTTTGGTTTAGAATTTTTTAATTAAGTTTAAATTGGTAGGTTTATTTTATTTAGTTTAGTTTTATTTTATTTTATTTTTTATTTAGGTTTATTTTTTATTTTTATTTGGTTTTTATTTTATTTTATTTTAGTTTAGGTTTTTTTATTTTAGTTTTATTAAGGTTTAAGTTTAGGTTTAATTTATTTTTAGTTAGTTTTATTTTATTTTATTTTTAAGTTTAGGTTTATTTTTTTATTTTAGTAGGTTTATGTTTTATTTTATTTTATTGTTTAAGTTTTATTTTATTTTATTTATTTTATTAAGATGTTATAGTTTATTTATTTTATTTTTATTTTATTTATTTTAGTTTAGTTTATTTTAATTTTATTTAGGTTTATTTTATTTATTTTATTTTTTTTAGGTTTATTTATTTTTTTATTTATTTAGTTTTTTATTTTTTTTATTTATTTTAGTTTATTTTATTTTATTTTTTTAGTTTATTTTATTTTATTTTTATTTTATTTATTTAGTTTTATTTATTTTATTTTATTTTATTTTTTTTATTTTATTTTAGGTTTTTTTAGGTTTATTTTATTTTTAGTTTTATTTAGGTTTTTTAGTTTTTATTTTTGTTTGTTTATTTTATTTTATTTTTTATGGTTTAATTTAGGGTTTTAGGGTTTTAGTTTTGATTTTATTTTATTTTATTTTATTTATTATTTTATTTTATTTAGGGTTTATTTTTTATTTATTTTATTTTAGGTTTTATTTAGTTTTAGGTTTAAGTTTTGTGTTTATGGTTTAATTAGGGTTAGTTTATTTTTTTTTAGGTTTATTTAATTTATGTTTAATTTTTATTTAAATTTTTTTATTTATTTATTAGTTTAATTTTTTATATTTATTTTTTAGTTTTAGGTTTATTTTTTAGTTGAGTTTTACTTTTATTTTATTTTTTACTTTTAGGTTTAATTTTTTATTTTTAGGTTTCGGTTTACGTTTTTATTTTATTTTTTAAGGTTTAATTTTTAGGTTTTTATTTTAGGTTTATTTTTAGTTTTTATTTTTTATTTTAGGTTTAGGTTTATTTTTAGTTTATTTTATTTTATTTGGTTTAGGTTTAGGTTTGGATTTAGTTTATTTTTAGTTTATTTAGTTTTAATTTAGGTTTAGGTTTGTTTTATTTTATTTATTTTATTTATTTTATTCTTATTTAGGTTTAGGTTTTTTTTTAGTTTAGGGTTTAGGTTTTTTTATTTTTTATTTACTTTCAGGTTTTATTTTTAGGTTTATATTTTTAGGTTTAGGTTTTTATGTAGTTTTTATTTTATTTTATTTTAGGTTTATTTTATTTTAGGTTTTTATTTTATTTGGGTTTTATTTATTAGTTTAGTTTAGCTTTTATTTATTTTATTTTAGTTTATTTTAGTTTTTATTTTATTTTATTTTTAGGTTTAGGTTTAACTTTAGGTTTTATTTTTTAATTCATTTTATTTAGGGTTTTTAATTTATTTTATTTTATGTATAGTTTAGGGTTTAGTTTAGGTTTTATTTTTTATTTTATTTTATTTAGTTTAGGTTTTAAAGTTATCTTATTTTAAGTTTTATTTAGTTTATTTGGTAGAGGGTTTAGTGTTAGTTTATTTAGGGTTTAGGATTGGGTTTGTTTAGGGTTTAGGTTTAGGTTTTAGTTTTTTAGAGTTTAGTTTAGGTTTAGTTTGGGGTTTTAGGTTTAGGGTAGTTAGGGTTTTGGGGTTATTTTAGGTTTATTTAGTTTTAGGGTTAGTTAGGTTTGGTAGTTGGGTGGGTTTAGTTTAGGTTTTTTGGGAGTTTAGGGTAGGGTATTTAGGTTT
This sequence comes from Cymbidium sinense, assembly GCA_021442155.1. Lineage (NCBI taxonomy): Eukaryota > Viridiplantae > Streptophyta > Magnoliopsida > Asparagales > Orchidaceae > Cymbidium > Cymbidium sinense. The sequence continues at coordinate 4,374,532 of CM038214.1, read as the reverse complement.
AGAGTTTGGGGTGGGTTTTAGATTTAGGGTTTAGAGTTTAGTTTGGGTTTATAGGGTAGGGTTGTAGGTTAGGGTTAAGTTTAGGTTTGGTTGGTTTTTTGGTTTAAGGTTTAGTTTTATTTAATTAGTTTATTTATCTTATTTTGTAATTTATTTTAGGTTATTTATTTTTTATTTTATTTTTAGGTTTATTTTTATTTTTATTTAGTTTAGTTTATTTATTTTAGGTTCATTTAATTTAGTTTATGTTTTCTATTTTAGTTTATTTTTAGGTTTATGTTTATTTTTTAGTGGAATTTTATTTTTATTTTATTTTTGGGTTTAGTTTATTTTTTTTATTTTAGGTTTAGGTTTAAGTTTTATTATATTTTTTAGTTTAGGTTTTAGGTTTTTTATTTTATGTTTATTTTAGGTTATATTTTTAGTTTAGGTTTAGTTTAATTTTAGTTTATTTTATTTTATTTATTTGGGTTTAGGTTTAGGTTTATTTTTTTTCAAGGTTTAGGTTTAGGTTTTATTTATTTTAGTATAATTTATTTTAGTTTAGGCTTAGTTTCATTTTATTTTGTTTATTTTATTTTTTATTTTAAGTTTAAGAGTTTTTTAGTTTAGGGTTTAGTTTTAATTTTATTTTATTTTAGGTTTTATTTTTTTGGTTAATTTTTTAGGTTTAGTTTTATTTAATTTTATTTTATTTTATTTTAGTTTATTTTATTTTTATTTTAGGTTTAGTTTTTTATTTTATTTAGGTTTTTATTTTTTTAGTTTAGTTTAGGATTTTATTTATTTATTTATTTTCAGTTAAGAAAAGTAATGGCCAAATTCACATATGCGTCGATTTTAGAGATTTAAATAAGGCATGTCCAAAAGATGAATTCCATTACCAATCTCAAAGTGATGGTGAACATTATCTCATCTCATGCGCTTTTCATGGATGGCTCATCTAGATATAACCAAATAAAGTTGGCCCCAATCGAAATCTATTGCTATAAGGTCATGCCTTTCAGCCTTTAAAATGACGGTGCCTCATACCAGTGAGCTACGACTCGAGTCTTCGACAAACTCATTCATCATCAAGTCGAGTGCTATGTCGATGATCTCGTGGTCAAAAGTAGAGAAAAGAAAGTCCATCTCTTTGACTTGAGAGTAGTTTTCAAACATTTAATATAATATAACCTCAAAATGACCCCCCTGAAGTGTGCATTCAAAGTAGCTTCAGGAAAATTCCTTGGGTTTGTTTTTTTAGATCAAATCAAGAAGATCAAGGAAATATTAGAAATTCCACCCCTAAAAGTTTAACTCAACTCAAATTACTCTAAGGGAGGTATGCATTTCTAAGATGCTTTATATCCAACTTATCGAGAAGATGTCATCCATTCGCAGCACTTGTCAAAAATGATGCCAAGTTCAAGTGGGATGACAAATGTGAGCATGCCTTCGAAGACATTAAGCATTACGATGATGCCTTTTCTTATCCTAAGCAAGCTGCTAATACTTTACACTGCTATGTTAGATGACTCACTTGGTGCTTTGTTGGCCAAAGCCAATGATGAAGGGAAGGAAAATGCACTCTACTACTTTAGTTGTCATCTAATCCCTGCGGAGCCTAATTATCTACACATTGAGAAGCATTGCCTAGCTTTAATCTTTGCATCCCAAAAGCTACACTACATGCTTCCTCATGGTGAACTTAATCTCTAAGATCAATCCAATACAATTCATGTCGATGCTATCCAAACGGTTGGCACCATGGTCCATGATCCTCTCAATTTGACATTACCTTCACAACCACTCTATGCTGAACTCTTCATGGATGGCTCATCTAGATATAACCATATAAAGTTGGCCCCAATCGAAATCTATTTCTAATGAACAAATCATGAACTTAGGGGATAGTAGCATTCATTATTGGGAGATGTACTTTGATGGTGTGGCTTTATCTCAAAGAGGAGAAGAACCACAATCTATTATTCCAGAAAAAGCAAGGGTAGGAATAGTTCTCTTAACTCCGGACTATGATGTGATGAGATTCTCATATCATCTATCTAATCTTTGCACCAACAATGAAGCCAAATATGAGGCTTTGATTGTCGATCTAGAGTTAGCCATTACTCTAAGCATCCAGATCATCAACATCTTTGAGGATTCTCAGCTAGTTATCAACCAAATCATTGGGCCTATAAGGTTATAAAGCCCAAGTTCCATCACAACCACAACTGCACCATGTACTTATTAGCCCAAATTCTAGAGGTTAACATTTATAAGATTCCTCGAGGAGAGAACACCGTAGCGTATGCTTTAGCCAATCTTGCTAAAGAGTTAGAATGTCCGGAGGATGAGTCCATATCAATAAAGGTCCAAAATAGACAAGTCTTATCTTTTTTTGGTATTAAACTCATCAAAAAGTACTCTCTTGAAGGGGAGGTTGCCATTGCCAAGAAGGATGATGAGTTAGATTGGAAGAAACCATTCATGGATTAAATAAATAAAGGAAAATTACCTCAAGAGAAGTCCCGAGCCCATCAGATGAAGCAAAGAGCACTTTCCTACGCTCTTGTCCATGGTGTCTTGTACTGGTGGTATTTTGATCATAAGTGATTATGTTTTTTTGAAAAGCATGAAGCCTATAAGATCGTGAAGTACACTCAGGATTATGTGGAGCCAGCCAATCCGGTCCGAAGATGAAAGCCAAGATCAAGAGGCTAGGATACTATTGGCCATCGATGATCAAAGATTGCATGGATATGGCTAGGTGATGCCACCAATGTCAAATACGGTGGTCCTACACCAACCACCCAACATTCTACATCTACATTGGCCTTATGGCCATTCAAGTACTAACATAGTGGCTCCAATTGATCCTCATTCTTCTAAGGGTCATCAATTCATCTTAGCTGCTATTGACTACTTTTCCAAATGGCCAAAGGCAATTCTGCTCAAAGAGGTCACAGCTCAACATGTGCTTTAGTTTTTTAGGAACCATATTGTATATAGGTTCAGAGTGTCTCGATGAATTATATCTAATAATGGCACAGCATTCAAGAGCACTAAGATCAACAACTTTTCTCAGAGACAGCATAGATTGGAGATATTCTACCATCGACTACTCCAGGGAAAATGACTTAGCATAAGCCTTCAACAAAACTCTCATCCAAATACTGAATAAGACACTCGACAACAATAATCGATAGTGGCATGAGAAGTTAGTTGAAGCTTTATGGGCCTACTGCACAACATATAGAACTCCAACTCAGTCTACTCCTTTCTCCATAGTGTATGGGTCCAAAGCCATTCTACCATTAGAAGTTTGACTCTCATCACTAAGGATAGTTGTAGGTAGAAAGATCACAACAGAAAGGTAATTTAAGTTATAGAAGAGCTCAAAGGTTTGGAGGAGAGATGCCTGCGGGCATGCCAAAACATCGAGTTGTACAAAGCTAAAATGATTCAAGCTCACAACAAGTTTGTCAGTCCTAGAGCTTTTCAAGTAGAAGAGCTTATTTTAGTTCAATGGAGACCAATTGTTGCTTAACGTAGGATGGGAGGCAAGTTTGAACTCACTTGAAGGCCCTTTGCTGAGAAAGCCTACCACGAGGATCTTATCAGCTTATTAATCATAAGAGATAGCAACCAATGCTTCTAATCAATAGGCTCTACTTAAAGAAATATTATAAATTATGTTTGAAAATAATTATCATAAATGAAAATTCCATTTCTAATTCAATCTCTTACATCTTGAAAGAATTCTTGTTTGCAAATCTACCATGATGTGTTTAGGGTAGGTGTAAGGAACCTAAGTGATGTACTATTCTTCATAAACATAACACAAACACTAACTACACACAAACATATAAATTAAACACATATCTCTTATCTCGGTCTACTCTGAGTTGAGATAATGCCCCCAGTGACACTCACTTAGTAGCTACTAGGTCGTCGCAGTTACCCTAGTGTACCACCCTATTCTTGCTTCGAGGATGTAAGTCCGCTACACTTTTCTTCCTTACTTGGCCACTTTAACTTTGTTAGTTTGGCGTGCCTTACTGCGTAAGCTACCTCATGTTGGCTTCATTTAAGAGGATGTGAGTCTACTCTGCTTTCTTCATGGATTAGCCTTCGTGCACTGATTGGTTTGAGTATATTTGAGGTTTAGGATAAGTCCCTTGGTGGCTCCTTCCCTCTTGATTTTAATCTAGGTCCCCTTCCTCCAAGTGACAGTAGCTAGGTTAGATAGTATCCCCATCGATAATAAATCCCGATGATCAATTCCACTTGGAAAATTGTAAGCATACATGCTTTCCAGATTGATCATTGCACATCGAAGGGCACCTTAGGTTGGTTGGTTCTCACTATGCTAATGGAGACACCACTTATGGTGATGGATACACCTTAAGTTAGTTGGTTCTCTCACCTTAGGATATACCACTCATGGTAGTTGTAAGTCTATTACACTTTCTCATTGAGTTGGCCACTGTACACCTACAAGCTTTATTTTCTAGGGCTCAGGATAATGCCCCTAGTAGCACCTCCCCAATGGGCATTATATATGGATCATGTCCTTTACAACCCCATTTAGACACTACCTGGGTTACTATCAGATTGGACAATTCACCTTTCCCAGTATCCACCTTTGGTTGGAAAATCATCCTATGGATGTGTAGATTCTCCCTTGGTTTAGTAAATTTGAGATAGGTCATGCCCGACATAGTCCATTACAGTGTGGTCCCTTGCACACCAATAGGGTCCACACAAATATATAAACAAAATATATATTCACTTGTGGAATAGGAGGACACCCTTAGCGGTACCTTTTTCCAAGAAGGCATCCTATCTTTAGGGTAGTGTCAGCAAAACTCCCAATAAAAGTTTCCTAACTAGTCTTCAGTTGATATTAGTCCCCAATGACATTCACTCAATAGTCACCCTTAAGTTGGCTTCCATTTGTTATGCTAATAACAGGTCACCCCAGTAGTTGTTCCCTACTTTAAAAGATGTAAGTATGCTATGCCTTCTTCCTAGCATAACCATTGCACACCGAAAGGTAACCCCTTAGGTTGGCCAGCTCTACACCACAGCTAGTAGAATATCCCTTTGGATTTGTAAATTTGAGATAATACAAGTCCGATATAGCCCCTTCTTAGTGGGTCAATCGCAACATGGTCCATAAATCCATAAAAATCTATCAAATTTGATCAAGCTCACATCCCCAATTGATATGCCCATAATTTGAAATCAAACTAAACCAAACAATAATATCAAATCACATAATCTTGACTACTTTTGAGTTGACATAAGTCCTCAGTGGCATTCACTCAATAGTCACCCTAGGTCAGGTTTGATTTATTGTGCATCCAACAGGTCACCCCATTGGTTGTTCCTTGCTTTGGAATTTGTAAGTCTTCTACGCCTTCTTTCTAGCACAACCGTTGCACACCGAAAGGCAACACCTTAAGTTGGATAGCTCTACCCCACAGTCGATAGACTATCCCTTTGGATTTGTAAACCTGAGGTATGTCAAGGCTGATATAGCCCATTCTCAATGGGTTCATCGCACACCGATAAGGTCCATACATTAACTCAGATTAAATTAAACCCAATCTAATTTTTCCCAGTGGAGTTAAATCACACCCTTCTCCCTAGTGGAGCCCCGAATCATATATAAATAAGTTAATAAAAAAGATTAAATTCAAAACTAACCTCCCAAGTGGTGCCAAATTAAACCAACTCCCTAGTAGAGTCTAAATTACAGAAATCAAACCAAACTCTTATTCCCAGTGGATATATCCCCAAAAAAATCTATGAAATCAAACTCAAATCTTAATCCCTAGTGGATAGCCTGAACCTACTTTCCTAGTGGAAGGTTCATATACTCGATCCCCGACAGAATCGAGACTATATCTCTGACAGATATGCCTCCATATGAATTAAAACAAAACAAATTAAAGTCAATTCGATCTTAATCCCTAGTGGATTATAGATTCTTAACCCAAGAAGAGATTTTTTCCATAAATCATGTAATCAAATCAAATTCAAAACTTATCCCCAACAAATTTTCTTCTTCTATGCCCTTGACATAGACCCCTCCCATGTCATGTCCAATGCATGTGTGATCCCCTAGAGGATCTCCCTCCATGTCCTTGACATGGAATTCTCATGAAATCTTGTTTCTTCTCTTATGCACACCTTTAATACTTCAACCAAAAGCTTAATAATGTATTCATTCAAATTACATCATCAACATTTTAGGATTTTTGATGGTGCAATCTTAAACAAACTATACAATATCATGCTAAAAATATTATAGTGTGAGTTAACACACTATATTATATTATAATATATGATGTTATATTATAAATTTCTATAATATAATATATTGTCTAACATTACACCTCATTAGAATCACTTAAAAGGAACAAATACCAAAATTTTCTCAAAATATGAATAATGTTCATTTTGATGTAAAATTGTTATTTTTACAAATTCCTCTATCTCAACTTTCAACATTTTTGTGAGTTTTGACCCAATGTATTATAACAAAAGTAAAACATACTAAAATGTACAAAAACATTTAGTAACAAACAACCACATTCATATATATTTAAAGTTATATTGTTATGTACATTATATTTTAATATGCTTTCATATAATATATTATCTTACATTGCATCTTAAAATGAATCACTTTAAGCAAAAAATATATAAAATTTGGTTGAAAATGAACATTTATTTTGGATGCAAAATTCCATTCTTTTGATTAAATGACACACCATAGCACACCCCAATGATGTTCCCTAAAGCTTACCTTCAATTTGGCCAAATCCCATCATCTTAGCCTATAAAACTATATTTTTATGAATTACACCAGTAAAAGCTCTACTACATCATATTATAACAAACTAAAATATGCTAAATAATAAGTAGTAATACACAATAGTATGCTATAATGCATGATGCTACACTATGTTATGGCATCTTATATTATAATACACTATATCATATTATATTATATTACATTTTATATCACATCATGAGGGTTTGCTTAAGATAAAAAATCATAAATATAGTCTAAACAATAAAAAACTATATATTTTAATCGTATCACTTACATATTTTAAATTGAAATAACACATTAAGATGCCATACTCTACCTAATATGAATTTTTCCAAATTCCACTATTTTAAAGTCTAAATCAACATTTTTTTTAAAATAATGCTAGTGTAAGCTTGACTGCATGATTGTAAAATACTGAAAGAAATTAAAATGCATAGAATAATATATTATGATATATGATGCTATACTGTGCTACAATATATAATATTTATTTTGTACATAAAATATTACTTTTTAGACTACAACTGGCGCAACACATCTTTTGTACTACAACCTAATTCCCACCTCAAATTTAACAAATTTCATCATCTAATTTATTAAATCAATATTTTTATGATTTATATTAATATAGACTATAGGGCACAATACCATAATATACTAAAACATTTCAAAACATCTTATAACATCCAAAAAAAAACCTCATTGCATGCTCAAATATATGATGCTACCTTATATTATAATATATGATTATAATATGATTTAGGGTTAGGGTTTAGGTATTCAAATCTCTAATAGCCAAGGAAAGTCTCTTGAAGACATTTTCTTTAGCTACCATAACTATGTTAGGATTAGGTCATTCTTTAGATATACTCGATGACATCTTTATTCAAAGTTTTATGATTAGGGTTTACAATTTAGGGCTAGTTTAGGGTCTGTGGTTAGTATAGGTTAGTTTAGTTAGAGGTTTAGGGTTTAGTATGAGTTGGGTTTAAGTAGTTTAAGGTTATAGGTTTTAAGGTTTAGGATTTAGAGTTTTAGGGTTTAGGATTTAGGGTTTAGGGTTTATGGTTTAGGGTTTAAGGTTTAGGGTTTAGGATTTAGGGTTTAATGTTCATGGTTTAGGGTTTAGGGTTTAGGGTTTAGGGTTTTGGGATTGCATGGTTTAGGGTTTAGGGTTTAGGGTTTAGAGTTTAGGCTTTAGGCTTTAGGTTTAGGATTTATGTTTTGGTTTAGGGTTTAGGGTTCAGGGTTTAAGGATTTTTTTTAACATAGAGAAAATTTAGATTCAACATTTTTTCTTTTTAATTTCATCAACCAAGTAGCACCTCAAGTTTTCTAAGACACAAGCAACGGGATAGATAAAAAATGAGCATCCATAGAGCAAATTAAAAACCCTACATAAGTAGAACCATCTCTACTATAAAGACACAATTCCATAAGCAATGATCAGCCATACTCGCTTTCTCAGTCCATCGAACCACCCCTCTCAGTAGTGGAATCCTCCATCATATATGTGATCTATCCCTCGCCACAACCATGATTGGAACCTCCAACACTCCTCCCACCTCCATAACTACCACTGCTCTAACCACCACCTCCATATCCACTAGCACCTCTAGATCCCCCACCACCAGTATGATAACCACAGCCTCCGCCTTCTCCTCCACCACTAGAACTAGATTGAGCCTAGTTGATGGTGAAGTTCCTGCCATCAAGGTTCTTCCCATTCTTAGGGTTTAGGGTTAGTAGGGTATAGGGTTAGTCTAGGGTTAAGGGTTTAGCGTTAGTTTAGTTTTATAGGTTTTGGGGTTTAGGTGTTTAGGTTTGGGGTTTAGGGTTTAGGGTTTAAGGTTTTAGGTTTTTTGTTTAGGGTTTAGGGTTTAGGATTTAGGGTTTTTTTTTTTTAAACTAAATAAATCGGTAGGTTTATTTTTTTTTAGATTATTTTTTATTTATTTGAGTTTATTTTATATTTATTATTTTTATTTAATTTAGCTTATTTATTTTAGGTTTATATATTTTAGTTTAGGTTTTTATTTTAGTTTTTTTTAGGTTTAGGTTTAATTTATAGTTGAATTTTATTTTTATTTTATTTTTTAGGCTTAGTTTTATTATTTATTTTTAGGTTTAGGTTTTAGGTTTTACTTTTTAGTTTATGTTTAGGTTTATTTTAAATTTATTTTATTTTATTTGGTAAGGTTTAGTTTTAGATTTATGTTTTATTTATTTTAGTATAGTTTATTTTATTTTAGGTTTAGGTATATTTTATTTTATTTATTTTATTTTTTATTTTAGGTTTTATTTTTAGTTTAAGATTTAGGTTTTATTTTTTATTTATTTTTTGGTTTAGTTTTTTGGTTTATTTTTAAGGTTTAGGTTTTTATTTAGTTTTTATTTTATTTTATTTTAAGTTTAATTTATTTTTAGATTTTATTTTATTTTATTTTTAGGTTTAGGTTTAGGTTTTAGTTTAGAATTTTATTTTATTTTATTTTTAATTTTATATAGTTATAGGATTTTTTTTATTTATCTTATTTCTAGGTTTTATTTAGTTTAGGTTTAGGTTTTTATGTTTTTAGGATTTAGGGTTACTTTAGGGTTTAGGATTTAGGCTTAAAGGTTTAGGGTTTTTAGTGTTTAGGGATTATAGTTTAGGGTTAGTGGTTGGTTTAGGGTTTAGGGTATAGATTTAGGTTTAGGGTGGTTTAGGTTAGTGTTTAGGGGTTTAGGGTTTAGGTTGGGCTTTAGGCAGGGTTAGTTATAGGGTTTAGGTATTAGAGTTTTAGGAGGTCCAGGAGTGGGTAGGGTTTAGGATTTAGGTTTAAGGAAGTTTAGGGTTTGGGGTTTTAGGTGGTTGGGTTTAGGGTATTAAGGTTTATGGTTTTTTTAAAAAATAATTAAGTAAACTGGTAGGTTAGGTTTATTTAGTTTATTTAATTTATTTTTATTTATTTTGTTTAATTTATTTTTTTAATTAGGATTATTTTTTATGTTTAGGTTTATGTTTATGTTTATTTCTTGTTATGTTTTATTTTTATTTTATTTTTTAGGTTTAGGTTTTATTTTTTATTTTTTAGGTTTAGGTTTAGGTTTTTATTTTGTTTTTTTAGGTTTATGTTTTAGGTTTTTTTAGGTTTATTTTAGGTATTATTTTTAAGTTTAGCTTTAGATTTATTTTTAATTTTATTTTTTTTATTTAGTTTAGGGTTTAGAATTAGTTTAATTTAGGTTTAAGTTTAGGTTTTATCTATTTTAGTTTAGTTTATTTTTGTTTAGGTTTAGGTTGATTTTATTTTGTTTATTTTTAGGTTTAGGTTTAGAGTTTAGGTTATATTTTTTTATTTATTTTCATGTTTTATTTTAGGTTATTTAAGTTTTGGTTTTATTTAATTTTATTTTAGGTTTATTTTAATTTTATTTTACATTTAGTTATTTTATTTAAGTTTATATTATTTTTAATTTAATTTTGGTTTTATTTAAATTATTTTAGTTTAATTTTATTTTATTTTATTTTACATTTAAGTTTAAGTTTAGGTTTTAGTTTTGGATTTTATTTTATTTATTTTATTTGGGTTTAAGTTTTTTTTCATTATTTTATTTTTTTAGTTTTATTTAGTTTAGGTTTAGGTTTTAGATTTTTAGGGTTTAGGGTTTAGGGTTTATGGTTGTTTAGGGTTTAGGGTTTAGGGTGTTTATGGCTTAGATTTAGGGTTTAGGGGATTTACGGTTTAGGGTCAGTTGTGGTTAGGGGTTTAGGGAGGGTTATTTTTTTTATTATTTTTTAAATTAAGTAAACTAGTAGGTTTAGGTATATTTAGTTTAATTTTATTTATTTTAGTTTAATTTATTTTTTTTTATTTTTATTTTTATTTTTATTTAGTTTAGTTTATTTGTGAAGTGTAATTTTAGTTATAGAAGTATAGTGGTGGTGTCGTGACATTAGGTGAACAAGTCATTAAAAAGAATGTGTGATTCAGATATTTAGGCTCTATTGTTCAAAATGATGGTGAAATAGATGGAGAGGTTATTAGTAGAATTCAAGTTGGATGGAAGTGGAGGAATGCATCCGTGTGATAGAAAAGTATCGCTTAAACTTAAGGGAATATTTTATAAGATGGTGGTAAGACCTGTAATGATTTATGGTGCAGAATGTTGGCCAATAAAAGAGAAGCATGAGACTAAGTTAAGTGTTGTAGAGATGAGGATGCTGAGGTGGATTAGTGCCTTGACTCTTAGAGATAAAATGCAAAATGTGTATGTTCGAAAAAGGTTGAAGTAGCCCTGGTGGTAGATAAAATTAGTTTGGGTTTCGTTTATTTTAGGTTTAGGTTTAAGTTTTATTTACTTTAGTTTAGTTTATTTTAGTTTATGTTAAGATTTATTTTATTTTGTTTATTTTATTTTTATTTTAGGTTTAGTTTTTAGTTTTAGTTTACAGTTTATGCTTTATTTTTTATTTATCTTAGGATTTTTATTTATTTTATATTTTATTTTATTTTAGGTTTATTTTATTTTTATTTTACATTTAGTTTTTATTTTATTTAGGTTTTTTATTTTTAGGTTTATTTTATTTTTTTAGTTTAGTTTAGGTTTTTATTTATTTAATGTTAGTTTAGCTTTGATTTTTTATTTTATTTTATTTTTAGCTTTAGGATTAGGTTTTAGATTTTAGTTTAGGTTAGTTTTATTTTATTTTTTATTTCATTTAGGTTTTTATTTATTTTTATTTAAAGGTTTTATTTAGTTTAAATTTAGGTTTTTAGATTTCTAATGTTTAGGGTTTAGGGTTTAGGGTTTAGGGTTTAGGGTTTAGGGTTTGGGGGTTTAGGGTTTAGGGTTTAGGGTTTAGGATTTAGGGTTTAGGGTTTAGGGTTTCTTTTATTTGTTTTTTTTAAACAAAAGCAAACCAGTAAGTTTAGATTATTTAGTTTATTTTAGTTTCTTTTATTTATTTTAGTTCATTTTTTTATTTATTTAGTTTATTAATTTTAGGTTTATTTATTTTATTTTATTTTTGGGTTTAGGTTTATTTTTAGTTTAGTTTTATTTTATTTTTCTTTGTTTAGGTTTATTTTTTTTATTTTAAGTAGGGTTTAAGGTTTAGGGTTGAGGGTTTAGGGTTTATGCTTTGTGGTTTAGTGGTCCGGGTTCAGTGTTTAGGACAGGATTTAGGGGGTTTTATTTTATGATTTTAGGGCCTAGGGTCAGAGGTCTGTAGAGGTTGGCCCAGGATTTAAGTCAATTTTAGTGTTTTAGCACTAAAGTAGGGTAAGCATTTAGGGTTTAGGAATCTTTAAATCAAGTAAAACAGCAGGCTAGGTTTATTTTAGTTTAGTTACCATCATTTATTTTTTTATATTTTATTTTTTATTTTTATCTAGGTTTATTTTTTTATTTTTTTTAGTTTATTATTTTTTAGTTTAAGTTTTATGTTATTTATTTTTAGGTTTAGTTTTAGGTTCACTGATTAGTGTTTGGGTTTTAGGGTTTAGTGTTTAAGGATGTAGGTTTTAGGTTTGTGGTTTTATTGTTTAGGGTTTAGGGTTTTGAGGTTTAGGGTTTAAGGTTTAGGTTTAAGGTTTTAAGGTTTTAGGATTAAGGTTTATGGTTTAGTTTAGGGTATAGGTTAGTTTGTGGTTTAGGTTGTATTTTTCTATTTTTTTTATTCTTTTGTTTTTTAGTTTCAGGGTTTAGGGTTTAGGTTTTAGTTTAGAGTTTAGGGTTTTGGTTTTTTTTTAAAATAGAATAAATTTAGATTTAACATTTCTTCTTTTTTATTTCATCGACCAAGTAACACGCTAAGTTTTTTAAACACAAGCGATGACATAGATAAAAAATGAGCACGCATAGAGCAAATCAAAAGCCCTAGATAACTAGAACCATCTCTACTGTAAAGACACAGTTCCATAAGCAGAAGATTGGATGGACCGTTGTTTATTTTCACCAGTTCCCATCAAAACTACCCCCCTCTTCAGTAGAAGGATCGACCATCATATCCTTGATCTCTTCCTCCGCCACCACCAGCTAACCTCCATCGCCTCCTTGCCTACATAACCACCACGATCCAGCACCACCTCCATACCCACCACACTCCACCACCCACCATCAAGTGATAACCACCACCTCCACCTTCTCCTCCACGGATCTAGATTGAGCTTAATGGTGACATTCTTGCTATGAAGCTTCTTCCCATTCTTAGGGTTTAGGTTTAGGTTTAGGTTTAGGTTTATTAGGGTTTTAGTGTTTATTTTTTTTTAATTTATTTAGTTACTTTAGGTTTAGGTTTAAGGTTTTTAGGTTTTATGGTTTAGGTTAGGGTTGTGGTTTAGGGTTTAGGGTTTAGGGTTTAGGATTTGGGTGGGTTTAGGTTAGGGTTAGTTTTTAGTTTTATGTTACAGTTTGTGGTTAGGGTTTTATATTTAGGTTTAGATTTGGGGTTTAGGGTGTAAGTTTAATATGTAGGTTTAGAGGTTTAGGGTTTAGGATTTAAGGTTTAGGGTTTTTTAATTAAGTAAATCGGTAGGTTTAGGTTTATTTAGTTTACTTACTTTACTTTTTATTTTATTTAGGTTTTTGTTTTATTTTTATTTAGTTTAGTTTATTTATTTTAGTTTAGGTTTTTTATTTTAGTTTATCTTTTTAGGTTTAGGTTTACGTTTATGTTTATTTTTAAGTTTAGTTATATTTTATTTTATTTTTTTAGGTTTAGGTTTTTATTTTTACATTTTAGGTTTATTTTTTATTTTATTTTTTTTCAATTTAGGTTTTAAGTTTTTATTTCAGGTTTTTTTTAGGTTTTTTTTTTATTTTAAGTATAAGTTTATTTTATTTTATTTAGTTTAGGTTTATGTTTAGGTTTAGGTTTAGGTTTAGTTTATTTTAGGTTTAAGTTTAGCTTTTATTTATTTTAGTTTATTTATTTTAATGTAGGTTTAGGTTTATTTTATTTTTATTTTAGGTTTAGGTTTTTTTTTAGTTTAGGGTTCAGGTTTTGGTTTAGAGTTTAGGGTTTTTGGTAGTTTTTTTAACAGAGAATAAATTTAGTATCAACATTTCTTCTTTTCGATTTCATCAACCAAGTAACACACCAAGTTTTCTAAGACACAAGCGACGACATAGATAAAAAATGAGCATGCATAGAGCAAAGTAAAAACCTTAGATAACTAGAATCACCCCTAATGTAAAGACACAATTACATAAGAAGAAAATCAGATTAGTCATTCTTTAGTTTCCATCAGAACCACCTCGACCTCTCGAGTAGCGGGATCGACTATCATATGCATTCTCTCTCCCTCCGCCACCACCACTATTGTAACCTCCATCACTCCTCCTGCCTACATAACCAGCACTGCTCTGACCACCACCTCCATATCCACCAGCACCTCCAAATCCCCCACAACCACTATGATAACCACCGCCTCCGCCTTCGCCTCCACCACTAGATCTAGATTAAGCCTGGTTGATGGTGATGTTCTTGTCATCAAGGTTCTGCCCATTCTTAGGGTTTAGGTTTAGGTTTAGGTTTATTTTATTTAAAGTTTAGGTTTATTTTTAAATTTATTTAGTTACTTTAGGTTTAGGTTTAGGGTTTGGGGTTTATAGTTTAGGGTTAGGGTTTAGGCTTTATTAGGTTTAGGATTTAGGGTTTAGGGTTATGGTTTAGGTTTTATGGTTTATAGTGTTTAGGGTTGATTAGGGTTTAGGGTTTTTTAGGGTAGGTAGGTTTAGGTTTAGGGTTAGTTGGTGGATTTAGTGTTTAAGGCTTTTTTTAATTAAGTAAACTTATAGGTTTAGGATTATTTAGTATATTTAGTTTATTTTTATTTATTTTAGTTTACTTCATTTTTATTTTATTTATGTTTATTTTTTATTTTATTTAGTTTAGTTTATTTCTTTTATTTTATTTTAGTTTAGGTTTTATTTATTTTTTTTGTTTAGGTTTAGGTTTAGGTTTAGTTTATTTTTTAGTTGAGTTCTATTATATTTACATTTTAGGTTTAGTTTTATTTTTTATTTTATTTAGGTTTAGGTTTTATTTTTTATTTTTAAGTTTAGGTTTTAAGTTTTATTTTAGGTTTATTTTTATTTTATTTTTAGTTTAGGTGTTGGTTTACTTTTAGTCTATTTTATTTTATTTAGGTTAGCTTTAGTTTATTTTAGGTTTAGGTTTAAATTTTATTTATTTTAGTTTAGGTTTAGGTTTATTTTATTTTGTTTTATTTTATTTTATTTTAGGTTTAGTTTTTTTTAGTTTATGATTTAGGTTTTATTTTTTATTTAATTTTATGTTTTTTTAGGTTTATTTTTTGTTTAGTTTTTTATTTAGTTTTTAATTTATTTTATTTTAAGTTTATTTTATTTTTATTTTACGTTTAATTTTTAGTTTATTTAGGTTTAATTTATTTTTTAGTTTAGTTTAGGTTTTTATTTATTTTATTTTAGTTTTTCTTATTTTTTATTTTTTTTAATTTTGGTTTAGGTTTAGGTTTTAGTTTAGGTTTTTATTTTATTTTATTTATTTTTTATTTATTTTTTTTATTTTATTTTATTTATTCTATTTTTAGGTTTTATTTAGCTAGGCTTATATTTTTAGGTTTTTAAGGTTTAGGGTTTAGGGTTTAGGTTTGGGTAGTTTTGGTTTAGGGTTTAGGCTGGGTTTAGGGTTTAGGGTTTGGGTACATTTAGGTTTGTGGCTTTAGTTTAGTATAGGTTTGGTAGTCAGGGTTTAAAGTTTATGGTTTATGGTTTAGTGGCCTGTTTTAGGCTTAGGGTGGGTTAGTTTAGATTTAGAGCCTGGTTAGAGTTTAGGGTTAGGTTAGTACAGAGTTTAGGGTTTAGAGAGGGTTTGGGGTTTAGGTGTGGGTTGAGGGTAGGTGCAAGGTTTAAGTAGTTTAGGTCCAGTGAGGGTTTGAGGTTTAGATTTAGGGTTTATTGTAGGGTTTAAGGTCCAGGGTTTTTTTAATGTAAACCAGAGGTTTTATTTAGGTTAATTATTATTTTAGTTTTTTTTATCCGTTTATTTTTATTTTATTTAGTTTATTTATCCATCTTAGTTTTGGTTTTTATTGTAGTTTATTTTTTAGGTTTAGGTTTAGGTTTATGATTATTTTTATGTTTAGTTTTATTTTTATTTTATTTTTTAGGTTTAGGTTTTATTTTTTATTTTAGGGTTTAGGTTTAGGTTTTTATTTTATTTTTTTATGTTTAGGACTTAGGTTTTTATTTTAGGTTTATTTTTAGGTTTTATTTTTTAGTTTAGGTTTAGGTTTATTTTTAGTTTATTTTATTTTATTTAGTTTAGAGTTTAGGTTCAATTTATTTTTGGTTTTGGTTTAGGTTTTATTTATTTTAGTTTAGTGTATTTTAGTTTAGGTCTAGGTTTATTTTATTTTATTTATTTTAGGTTTAGGTTTTTTGTTTAGGGTTTACATTTTATTTTTTATTTGTTTTTAGATTTAATTTTTATGTTTATTTTTTAGGTTTAGTTTTTTATTTAGTTTATATTTTATTACATTTAGGTTTATTTTATTTTTATTTCACGCTTTATTTTATTTAAATTTATTATTTTAGGTTTATTTTTTGTAGTTGAGTTTAGGTTTTAATTTAATTTATTTTAGTTTAGTTTTATTTTTATTATATTATATTTTAGATTTAAGTTTAGTTTAGGTTTAATTTATTTATTTATTATTATTTACGTTTAGGTTTTATTATTTTATTTTAGGTTTAGGGTAGGGAGGGTGGGTTTAGAGGGTTTAGGGGTAAGTTTTAGGGTTTAGGTTTAGTTTATTAAGGAAGGTTTAGGGTTTAGTGGGTTTAAGGTTTAGGTTAAGTTTATGGTGGTTTTAGGACTTAGGGTGGGTATTTTAATTATTTATATTTTGTATATAGTTTAGGGTTGCAAGTGAGTTTAAGTTCATGATGGTTTTTAGAAGAATTAAGGTGGTGGTTACAGGAGGTGGAGGGGGTTTAGGGTTTAGGTTTAGGGAGGTTAAGATTTATGGTGAGTGTATTTTAAAAGAATTTTTAGGTTTAGGGTTTAAATTTTATGGTTTGGTTTATTTTTAAAAAAAGTTTATTTATTATATTTAGTTTATTTTTTATTTATTTTAGTTTACTTTATTTTTTATTTTTATTTAGGTTTATTTTTTAGTTTATTTTTTTATTTTAGGTTTATTTATTTTAATTTAGGTTTTTTATTTTAATTTTTAGTTTAAGGTTTAGGTTTAGGTTTATTTTTTAGTTGAGTTTTTTTTATTTTATTTTTTAGGTTTAGGTTTTATTTTTATTTTATTTTTTTGGGTTTAGGATTTAAGTTTTTATTTTAGGTTTTATTTTTTTGTTTAGGTTTAGGTTTATTTTTAGTTTATTTTATTTTATTTAGTTTAGGTTTAGTTGATTTTAGGTTTAGGTTTAGGTTCTATTTATTTTAGTTTAGGTTTAGGTTTATTTTATTTTTATTTTAGGTTAAGTTTTTTTTTTAGTTTAGGGTTTAAGTTTTAATTTTTATTTATTGTTAGGTTTATTTTTTAGGTTTATGTTTTTATTTAGTCTTTAATTTACTTTATTTTAGGTTTACTTTATTTTTATTTTATGTTTAATTTAAGGATGAAATGTTTGATTTGATTTGCAACTCGCTGTAGAGAAATTTGATTTGATTTATTGATTTATGATTTGGTGCCAGGGATGAAAAAGTGAACTCTCCATTAGGGGAGCAAGTTCAAGTCATCCACTGAGAAAAAGAGGTTGTGAAATCCGTTGGGGGATTAGAATTCGGAATTCGCTGGGGATGAAAACGTGAACACTCCGCTAGGGGAGCAAGTTCAAATTGGATTGAATTGATTCCGCTTAGGGAACCATAGAGATTTGCATCTCATTGAGGAGAAGTGGGTTAATTTGATTGATTGATTGTTTGATTATTTTGATTGTTTGATTAGATTTGTTTTCTTTGATTAGTTTGACTCTACCGACGGAGGAGGGTTGAATTTGTTTTAGATTTTAATTTTAAAATTTTTTATGGATTTTGAGATGGTCCCTGTTGGTTTGCGATGGATCGCACTGAGTAGGGGCCATGTTGGCCTTAATCTTGCTCAAATTTATCAATCCAAAGGGGTAGTCTACCAACCAAATGGTAGGGCTATCCAACCAAAGGGGTTCTTTTTTGGTGTGCAGCAACTGTACTAGGAAGAAAGCATTGTAGGCTTACATCCTCCAAAGTAGGGATCAATTGCTAGGGTGATCCATTGGCAAGGAAACGAATTGAACCCAACTTTTGGCTAACTATTGAGTGAATTCCGCTGGGGAACATAAATCAGCTCAAAGATAGTAAAAATTAATTTTATTTTTAGTTATTTTTGATGGATCCCATCAATTTACGATGGACTGCACTAGAGTCGTGGCCTTGGTCAACATTGATTTACCAATCTGAAAGGGTTGTCTACCAACCACATAGTAGGACTATCCAACAAAAGGGATTGTCTTTCGGTTTGCAATGGTCAAGTTAAGAAGAAAGTGCGGGGACTCACATCTTCCAAAATAAGGAACCACTATGGTGACTGGTTGGTTGTGCAACAAATCGAACCTGATCTAGGGCTGACTTTTGAGTGAATACCTCTGGGGGACTTAAATCAACTCACAGATAGTCAAGATTAATTTCATTTTTTAATTATTTTTGATGGATCCCATTGGTTAGCGATGGACTGCACTGAGTACGGGCCATGTTGGCCTTGGTCTAACTCAGATTTACCAATCCAAATGGAGTAGCTTCCAGGCTGAGGGGAGAACTATCCAATCAAATGTGTGTCTTTTGGTTTGCAATGGTTAATTTAGGGAAGAAAGCATGGGGACTCACATCTTTTCTGAATAAAAGACCACTAGGGTGACACATTAGTGAGGTGACATGTCAACCCAATGTAGGGTTGTCCATCATTTTATGAAAATCATGCTAGAAAGAATACGTATTAGACTTACATCTTCCAAAGCAGAATGACTGTCGGGGCAACCTATTTTTGGAAAAATAGATTGAACTCGATCTAAGGGTGACTACAGAGAGAGTGCTAACCCGGGGACTTATCTCAACTCAAGCATAGTCAGGCAATTCCTATAGGGAGTTCTACTGACACTGCCCTAAAGATAGGATGCCCGCTTGGGAAAGGGGCCACTAGGGGCTTGAATTCCTAATCCTCAAGCGAATAGATTTGTTTGTTTATTTGTTTGTTTATCGGACCCTATTGGTTTGCGAGAGATCATACTAAGAATGAGCTTATATCAACCTACACCTATCTCAAATTTACTGAATCAAGGGAGAATCTGCGCATCCGCTGAACAAATTCTCCAATCACAGGGGTGGCTACAAGGAAAGGGGGACATTCCAATCTAAGAGTAACCCGGGTAGTGTTTAAATGGGGTCGCAAAGGATGTGATCCAAGTAGAGTACCCAGCAGGGAGAGGGGCCACTAAGGGCTTGATCCAAAACCCTGGAGAAGTAATATATGTAGGTATTTGGTGGCCAACTCAAGGAGAAAGCATGGGGACTTACATCTGCCAAAAGTGGCATATCCAACGAGTGAGTCACTGCCAGCATAGAGAACATCAACCACCAAAGGTGCCTGTTGGTTTGCAAAAATCAGCCTAGGAAGAAATCATCGGGGACTCACATCCTCCTACAATAGAACTGATTGTTGGGATAGTCTATCTATCAATAGGTTATCCCAAGATGATTATTTGAGTGAATGTTACTGGGGGACTTATATCAACTCAAGAGTAGTCAAGAGGAAAGGAAACTCTAGGGGACTTATCCAAAACCTTAGATATAGTTGACCTAGTCAGTGCATGATCGTTAATTCAAGAAGAAAGCATGGGGAGTCACATCTTCTTAAACAAAATCAACATGATGTAGCTTACTAGCTGGGAAGTGAGGTCTACCAAACTAATAAGGTGCTCAATGGTTTACAATGGTCAAGTCAGGAAGAAAGCATGGGGACTGACATCCGTTGGACAAGTGACCACTAGGGTGATATACTAGCAAGGTAGCATGGTATCCCAACTTAGAGCAGTTAATGAGTGAGTGCCACAAGGGGCTACCTCCCACATCAAATTAGTCTGAGATAGAAGATTTGTGTTTATGTTTGTGTTAGAAGGAAAAGGATGCCTCTCAGGTTCTTTATACCTATCCTAAAAACACGCTGGAGAATTGATGAAATGGTGCCATGAATGGCAGTTGTGATCCAACCAAGAAAAGATGCTGCTTGGGTTCTCTTACACCTAACTTAGTTGTGCTAGTCGAAATAGGATACCTCTTGGGTTCTCTCACACCTATTCTAGTAGTGTTGGGGAATTGTGTTAGATTGTGTTCGTGTTGTGAAAGAGGGATAGGATGTCACTTGGGTTCTCTTACACCTATTCTAAATACGTCGTGGTAGATTCACAAAATAAGCAAATAATGCTTCGAAAGAAGGGAAAATTTTGATGAATTGGAATGAAAGTTTTTTCTTTTGATGATAATTGTTTTCAAACATGTTTTTATGGGTAATATTTCTTCAAATATAGCCCATTAATTGGAAGCATCAGGTTCTCCCCTTTACAATCAATAAGCTGATAAGATCATCCTTGGTAGGCCTTTTCTATGATAAAAGGGCCTTCCCAAGTGGGTTCAAACTTGCCTCCCATCTTTCGATGGGCAACAATTGGTCTCCTTAAAACTAGGACAAGCTCTCCTACTTGAAAAGCTCTAGGGCAGACTAGCTTGTTGTGAGCTTGAATCATTTTGGATTTGTATAACTCGAGATTCTAGCATGCCCGTAGGAATCTCTCCTCCAAACCATCGAGCTCTTCTAACTACAACTTTGCATTCTGCTCTGTAGTGATTTTGCTACCCATTACTATCCTTAGTAATGAGAGTTGAACTTATAATGGTAGAATGGCTTCGAACCCATACACTAAGGAGAATGGGGTAGATTGAGCTGGAGTTCTATATGTGGTGTGGTAGGCTCATAAGGCTTCAACCAACTGCTCATACCATTGTCGCTTATTATTGTTGAGTGTCTTCTTTTGTATCTGGATGAGAGTTTTGTTGAGTTCTTCTACTAGGCCATTTACCTTTGGATAGAAGATGGTGGAGTATCACCAACCTATACCGTATCTCCTAGGGAAGTTGTTAATCTTGGTGTTCTTGAATGCAATACCATTATCAAATATAATTCATTGTGGCACCCCAAACCTACATATGATATGGTTCCTAAAAAAATTAGAACACATGCTGAGCTATGACCTCTATGAGTGGGATTCCTCCACCCAATTGCAAAAGTAGTGGGTGGCAGCTAAGATGAATCGATGACCCTTGGAAGAAGGAGGATCGATCGGACCCACTATGTCGATACCCCAACACTCAAATGGCCATGAGGCGAACATAAGATGTAGAATGTTGGGTGGTTGATGTAAGACCACACTGTATACCTGACATTGATGGAATCTCCTAACCACGTTCATGTAGTCTGTAATCATCAAATGTCAGTAGTATCCTAGTCTCTTGATCTTTTATTTCATCTTTAAACTGAATAGATGCGTTCTACATAGACCTGAATGTACCTCAATCACGATCCTATGGGCTTTGTGTTTGTCTAAAGAATGTAACCACATTTGATCAAAATACTGTCAGTACAGGTGTCATCCATGAGAGCATAGGAGAGAGCTCTTTGCTTCATCTGGTGGGCTTGTGATTTCTCTTGAGGTAGTTTGTCAGTGTTCAAATAATCTTTGAACGGTTTCCTCAAATCAAGCTCCTCATCTTTGTTGGGCAAAGCAACCTCCCTTTCTAGAGAAAGTCTCTCGATGAGTTCAACATCAATAAAGGATAGGATTTGTCTATTTTGGACCCTTATTGGAATGAACTCATCTTCCGGGCATGCCAATTCCTTGGCAAGTTTGGCCAAAGCATCTACTATTACGTTCTCTCCTCAAGGGACCTTGTAGATGGTGACCTCAGAGATTTGGGCGAACATCTTCATGATATACTCATGGTTGTGATGAAGCTTAGATTTTAGAACCTTGAAGGACACCAGCAAAGAATTCTCATAGATGTTGATGCTCTTGACACACACTATAATGGATAACTCCAGACCTGCAATCAAAGCCTCATACTCAGCTTCATTATTGGTGTAGGGATTAGAGACATAGTATGAGAATCTCATCACATCAATGACCGGAGTTAAGAGAACTATTCCTTCCCCTGCCTTTCCTGGAAGGGTAGATCATGGTTCTTCTCCTTTGTGAAAGGAAGCCACACCATCAAATTACATCTCTCAATGGCAATTGTCAATCTCCCCTAAGTTCATGATTTTTTTGTCAGGGAGATCGCCACTAAGTGGGGAATCAGCAAGAAGTAGGTGTGCTGCTATGAAATCCGTTAGTGCTTGATCTTTTACCGCACAAGGTGTACGAATGTAATATCAAACTTTGAGAGAATCATGAACCAACGTGCCAACCATTTGGATAACGTCAGCCGTGTCATGAGATACTGTAGTGGATTAATTCTTGAAATCAAGTTCACCTTATGAGAAAGCATATAGTGTCATAGCTTTTGGGATGCAAAGATTAAAGCTAGGCAATTTTTCTCAATAGGTGGGTAGTTTGCTTCAACAATAATCAGACGACAGCTGAGGTAGTAGAGAGCACTCTCCTTCTTTTCATCATTGGCTTGGGCAAACAAAGAGCCAAGGGAGTCATCCAATGCAATAGTGTAGATGATAAGTGGCTTGCCCTGGATAGGGGCTACTAGAACATATAGCTTCACCAAATACTGCTTGATATCTTCAAAGGCATGCTGACACTTATCATCCCACTTGAACTTGGCATCCTTTTTGACAAGTGTTGAAAATGGCTTGCATCTTCTCGATAGATTAGAGATAAAGCATCTTAGATATGCCAACCACCCTTGGAAAGATCTGAGTTGAGTTAAACTTTTAGGTGGTGGCATTTCTAAGATAGCTTTGATCTTTTTTGGATATATCTCTATTACCTGATTTCAGACAACAAACCCAAGGATCTTCCTTGAAGCTACTCTGAATGCACACTTTCAGGGATTCATTTTGATGTT
The DNA here is from genome assembly GCA_021442155.1 of Cymbidium sinense. Classification (NCBI taxonomy): domain Eukaryota; kingdom Viridiplantae; phylum Streptophyta; class Magnoliopsida; order Asparagales; family Orchidaceae; genus Cymbidium; species Cymbidium sinense. The sequence continues at coordinate 4,351,610 of CM038214.1, read as the reverse complement.
ATATTGTCTTAACTGTTTGAAAATCACTCTCAAGTCAAAGAGATGGTCTTCTTTTTCTTTGCTTTTGGCCACTAGATCATCAACATAGCACTCAACTTGATGATGAATGAGTTCATTGAAGATCTGAGTCATGGCCCATTGATATGTAGCACCAATATTTTTAAGGCTAAAAGCATGACCTTATAATAATAGATTATGATCGGGGTTTGAAAAGCATTGTTTCTTTCATCCTCGGGGGCCATCTTAATTTAGTTGTAGACAGATGACCCATCCATGAAGAAGAATACTGCATGAGATGAGGCGATGTCCACCATTAATTCTGGTATAGGAAGAGGAAACTCATCCTTAGGACATGCCTTGTTTAAGTCCCTAAAATCGATGCATATGCAAATTTGGCCATTCTTTTTCTTAATTGGCATGACACTGGCTAACTAGGTAGGTATTTTTATTCCCTGATAAAACCAACATTAATCAATTTATTGACTTCAGAAATGACTTATTGTTTGATTTCTAATTGCATACGTCTAAGAGATTGCTTGATAGGGTTAGCGTTAGGGTTAATTACTAGTTTATGGATTGCTACATCAAGAGATAATCCATAAATCTCTTCATAACTCCATGCAAAGTAGTCCTTAAACTCAATCAATAGCCTAACTAAGTCATTGATTTCTTCTTCATTCAAAGAATGAACGATGTATGTCGTTGTGGATTTTCTTCTTTCCAAGGTTGATTTCTTTAAGCTTATCAATTATTGAATGGATTTCCTCTTCCAATTTGGTGCATCCTTGATTTGGAGATCATCTGATCATCTAAAGTTTCTAAACATACTTCCTCATAAGAGTTAGTGTGGTTCAGAAGAACCTATCGATTCTAGATGATTGGTAACAACCAAAGAGCAATCATCATCCGATGGGACCCACCAAATCTAGTCCCGATCTTGATTGTTCATCCCTACCTCTATTGTTCCATAACTTCTTGAAGTACTCAAACCTGTGCCTGAACCATGTATAAGGAATCAAACCTTTCTTTACTAGATTATGAACACAAGGTGAGTACCAATTAAAAGGTAATTCTATTAATTATGAATTATCCTTAAGTTCTACATCAACTTCTGGACTTGAGGATGATGATCCCAAAAGGAGTCTCTTTGGCTTGACATCCATGGAAAACTGGGGGGCTTCCTTAACTACTAAACCTTCAACTTTCTGAGAGGAAAGTGAAGTTAGAGCTAAGGTTCCTAACCGCTACCTGATAGTTCACATAAACTTGATTCGAATACATTCATGCTTTGCTTGGAGGCCTGGTCTTCATCATTGTCTGGCTCTAGTGTCACCTCCAATGAAACCCGTAGAGAGGGGTTTTCTGGTATGCTAATGACATTAGACTCATCCTCCTAGTTGGATTCCAAGTCTATGTGAATAGTAGGGATACTCTTATGAACTGGAGCATAATCCTTGTTGGTTGGCTGCCAACCAGGGGGTCTTCCACTTTTGGAATTACCTTTGTATCTGCCTTTAGTTCTTCCTAGTGGAGGTCGAGTCATTCTACCCATATGTCTATGTGGTGGAACGAACTGTGGGTGGAATGTGATATGTGGCTCTACTTCTTCCTTGATGTACTTTTCTCGATCACTTGTATTTTCACTTTTTTTTCTTTTTCTTTTTCTTCTTTTCTTTTTCTTTTGTATTTAAATTTTGACAAAGTTCATGAGAAAAGGTGTTTTGAGGAAGATAGTAGGTCACATCCTCATATATCTCAACCTCTCAACTAAAAAAATGACTTTTCATCTCCTTTGACACAATATTCATTCCATCCCTTCAAACTTGATGCGATGAAAGGAGGATTGAATCATCTTGTGTTTATCCAAGGCCTCGAGCAAAATAATCTGAATAATGTATTCAATCAATTATATAAAATTTGGCTTTAGTCTTCCAGTCACCTTTTCCAAAGGTAACACTATGGAACCTAATGCCCTTCCTGTTCATTGAATCCTCTCAACAATATCGATCTCCTCGGAGTGTAGAGATGTCAATCCTCAAGTAGGTAAGGGTCTTTAGACTCATAATGTTCACAGATGCACCTGGATCAACAAGCACCCTAGAAAGCCTAAACTTGCCCATATCCACTATAATGTAGTGGAGACGGTTATGCTCCATGTTCCCCAGAAGAAGGTCATCATCTGTGACTGTGACTCCTTGGGCTTCTCTTAAATAATGTGCCTCCTCTTCAATAGTGGTCAGCTGAGCTATGCATATCTCTAGATTAAGAAGAGCCTTGATTAATGATTCCCTCATCTCTTTGGATAATATAAGGGCATCATACGTGCTTAACTTAGTTGGAAACTTTCTTAGGTGGCAAGACATTGTAATCAACTCAAGGATCCTCCACGAGCATATCCAAGGGTGGAGCATCTGGATCTCTCAATCTTGAGGTGCTACCCTAGGAGGTAGAACCTTACTACTACAGAGGTTAACTTTTGTAATCTCTTGTGGCAGGTTAGTGGAAGATTCTACCTACTCATCAAGCTCATCTATAGCTTCTCCTATAGGACCCTCAGAATCAGATGATTCCAAGTCTATCTAAAGAGGTGAACCCGTAATATATAGAGAACGAAAGTCCAACTCCAAATCAGAAAGAGGAAGATCAGAGTTATTATAATTATTATTAAGACTTGAAGACTTTTTTGTAAGAGTAGATTTAGATAACCCAACAGGTGTAACACAAATGTAATTCAAACTAGCTTTATTCCTTGATTTCTTGGATTTTGAAGGAGGTACATAGTAGAAATTGAGTAATGTAAGTAGGGTGAGGGATTTGATGGCCTCATCCAATACAAGATGTATACTAGAAGAAAGCTAGCTGAAATAGAAGTGCCGACTAAAGTAGTAGCTATAATGATGGAATGGACTCGGTCGATGGTTACGCTACTTGGCCCCGAAAGTATAGCCGCCAAGCTCTTACCTTCCCAAGTTGTCTTTGGCAACTTGCAAGCCTTCCTTGATGTTGGAAGTTCAAGATGCCTCAAGCACGCAAGGAAAGTTTCTTGATTTTAAAATAATCTTTTAGAGGTTCTAATGGAGATATCCCAACCTTCTTTAGTTTTTAGAGGATCGCAGGTATCCCGAAGGACTACCCTAACAAAAATGGATTGTTATTCCACTATATATTCTTTTAGGATAACTATGGTGCCTATCTTGTAGCTATTCTCAAGCCAGTCCTAGAATGTAAAATAATCTTCCAAAACATGACCTAGCATGCAGTGGTAGGGGCAAAAGTTAGGATCATTGCTCCTACCCAATTTCTCTGGATTCCTACGCTTGGGTAGGTTTCTTTAAGAGATTCTTAAAGATTTTCTTGATTATCTACCTCTTAAATGAATAGTGTTTATTGGTTTATCTAAAAGAGTAGGTGGATGGTAGTGTGGTGGGTATGTGTACCACTACTATGAGTGTGAGGAGGAGGCGAGAAGGCCATGGCAGCCTATGGCCTTGTGGTGGTAAAGGAGGTGAAAGTGATAGCTATTGGAGCACGAGTTCTCTCAAGCTGATCTTTGGTCGCTTGCTTCCCCTTGTCGAACATTGCTACTGCCCCTGAATTCTTCTCATAAGCTTTCTGTGGCTTTGGCTTTGTTGACTTATCTTGAAAAGATAATTGTTTGGCCTCTCCTTGTAGACTAGCCACCTTATTGGTTAGCTTCTCAAATGTCTTGATTATAAAACCTTTGAGCATGAAGGCAACCAGGACATGAAATTTTAGAATTTCAATGGCATGTTGTTCGATATGCGATTCATATTTCAAACTCTAATTGTGCCAACGAGAATATATAATCAATGAGGGACTCCGGTGTTGTTAAGCCACAATGAGTTCACCTATAATCACCCTTTGTTGAGCTCCAGCAAGCCTCTTAAAGAAGAGTTGCTCAAACTCAGCAAAAGTCTTCACTAAAATGTTGGAGAGTTTAACATACCAATCAATGGCTATGCTTACCAAACTGCTGTCAAAAAGATGGAATAATAATGCATCGCTACCACCAACATTGCAATAGTTGGCCCTGAAGTGCGCTATGTGCTTCCATGGGTTCCCACTACCATCAAAGCTCTAGAAAGAAGGTGGCACAAAACCCTTAGGATACCTCTGGGTAGGGTCTACCCTTTGGAATCAAATTCCTTTGGGTAAGGTCTACCCTTTGGAATCGATGATCCTCCTTGGACTTATGCCAATGGTTCTCTCACTTGCTGCTCCACGATGAGTTTAATGACCTTTTCTTGTATGGAGGTACTATTCACTACCTTCCTATATAGCTACTCACTCTAGTGAAGTCTTGGCTTGATCCATAACATGCAAAGAACTCGACCGATCTCTATAATAGTAGGATGCCGGGCTTGGTTCTGAAGTGCCAAAATTGCTACTAGCAAGTCTTCAAGCCTCTTTCTCATCCTATCAATTTATTCATCCTTCTATTTTAGTTATTGAAGGAGGTGTTGGGTACAGTAGGCTATATCATCCGCTCTACGCAAACCTTCCAAACTCCGATCAAGAGGGGAACCCCTAGCATCAACCATATGTACTCATGTTGAATCCTCCAATAGAACATCTTCATTATGATCAAAACTGACCTTCTTATTCTCTAGGTAGGACTAGTCATATCCTAGAATTTCCTTCTTTTCCATAAGATATTGTGTTATAATAACATATAGGGAGCGGTCCAACTATGTGGGCACAAATGAGCACGGTTGACTGGTGGTAGGATCATGCTCATGAATAGAAATACATCTAACTCCCTCTGATGTTGGAGAGCTAACCCTGTGTGGGCTACGCTCATTATAAGAAATATGCTCATGGATATCTCATGGGAGGAGTGGTAGGATCTATCGCCATGAGGACAATGGTACTCCTTCCCCTCTTGTTGCTATCTCCATGCTCTACTGGTGGTGGTGGTGATGGCACATCTACGATGCTCTGTGGTCGCTCCCTCTTCACCACAATTAGAGCAAGAGGTCGAGTAGGAGAGAGCCTTGCCTCAGTCGATGGTGTAGATGGAATAGGATCTCTTGGCTGTAGCTGGATAGGCAGTGGGGCTCTCTTTTCCCTACATGCGGCCTTCATGGCTTCTGCTGGAACTGTAGATGATGGAGCTTGTACTAGAGATGGTGGGCATGGAGTAGAGTGGTGTGGCTGAGGCACCACTGACTTTCTCTATGCTGGAGCTCCTCTTTTGTGGTGAGTAGTACTGATCAATACAATGCTATCAGTATGACTAGCATGGGTAGCACACTGATCGGGAAAGTCCACAAGGGTAGAGGTAGATAACTATCTAGTGTACCTACGTCTCTCTCTATTAGTGATATTTACAAATACACGGTCTTCTTTAGCCTCTTTTGACTGATGTGCTCACCAATGCTGCGAGGGATGACTGACCATAAGTCAAATTGGGTTTTAGACTCTGATCATCCATAAGTTCCTTTGACTCAGTGCAAAACTGATCTAAGGCTAACATATGACCTTCTCCTATCTTTAGTAGGAGCCTCAAAGTGAATTGCAGGATGAGGTGAAATTGAGATCCACCTAATATCTTCTTCTCCATTAGATCTAGAGAGGGGATGAAACTTGTTCTTTGCGATCAGAGGAGAGACTATCCTAGGTAACTCCTCTACTATAGACTAAGCAATTGCCTCCATCTCTTTGGCAATGTGCACATGATACCACTTGATCTTGAGGCATATATTGCGATGCTGGGTCCTACTGGGAGGAGCAGTATGGGAGCTAGACCTTACCTCTTAAGTATGGGAGGCTATCCCTAAAACCAGGGGAGCCTTCCCCTTGGAAGAAGCCAATGAGTGGGTGCTAGCCCGTACTAGGGCATAAATGGGAACCACTAAACACACTGCATTGAAACTACAAATGTTGCGGGAACTGCCATAGTATTCGACTTCAATGAGGGAAACTCTAAATCTGATGACATCTCAACATAGATGACTGGCTTTTGCCCGGTCACCACACTTGCTAATGGTTGTGAGGGTGGTCCCTCACAAGTGATCCTAGCTCCCTCAAAACCTTGGCCAAAATGAATGAGGTGGGCAAAGTTAGTCTATGGGAGGCTGGCTTGATACAAGGGAAAATTCATCCCAAAAGGAAAAGTAAATACATCTGAGCTTTCATTAGAACTGAACTGAACTAAACTAAAAATTAATTGAAACTGAGTTAAAATTATGTAATTTTGGGAAAATAAACTCAAATTAGTTTTATGCTTTAATTTCTTTTTAGAATTTGAATACACACTCAACAATTTGAATATTTTAAGTGGGGCTGTTTAATTTAGGAGACATTTTTGAATTTAAAATTGGGGAAGAGATTTTTGAATTTAGAATCCATTTTGAACAAATTTGTGTATGTTGCAAATGGGTTCAAATATTTTGAAGAGATTGATGCTTCCATTGGTTTATATTTGATTTTGGTTTTTGCATTTGGGGATGCTTTATTTAACAAATTTGAGTATGTTAAAATAAAGGGTCAATTGATTTTATTTGGGAATTACTCATTTAGCAAATTTGGGTATGCTAAATGTGTTGTGTGAAAATAATTTTCTTCTTCTTTTGCTTCTTTCGTGAATCATATGTGAATTTGAAAATGGAACCTTTATTTAGCAAATTTGTGTATGCTAAATAAAGTCCAAATGTTTTCTTTTATTTTGATTTTTTGAAAGGAGGATCTTTACTTAGCAAATTTAGGTATGTTAAATAAAGAATCCAAATGTGTTTGATTTTTTATTTTTGAAAGATGGACCTTTACTTATCAAACTTGGGTATGATAAATAAAAGATCCAAATGAGTTTTGATTTTTTTGATTTTGAAAAGAGTATCGCACTTAGCAAATTTGGGTTTGCTAAATGAAGAATCCAAATGTGTTTTATGTTTTGATGTTTTGATTTTTGAAATGAGGATCTTCACTTAGCAAATTTGGGTATGCTAAATGAAGAATCCAAATGTGTTTTGATTTGTGATTTTTGATTTTGATATTTTGAAAATGAGTACTTTACTTTCCAAATTTGTGTATGCTAAATAAAGTTCAAATGTGTTTCTGATTTTGATGTTTTGATTTTTGAAAAAGGGATATTCATTTAGCAAATTTGGGTATGCTAAATGAAGAATCTAGATGTATTTTGATTTTTTTTTTTTTTTTTTTTGAAAAGAGGATCATCACTTAGCAAATTTGGGTATGCTAAATAAAGATTCCAAATGTGTTTTATTTTTATGATTCTATTATTTTTGAAGAGGGGGATCTTTACTTAGCAAATTTAGGTATGCTAAATAAAGTCCAAATTTATTTTGAAAAATGAAACTCTCATTTAACAAATTTGGGTATGTTAAATGGGAGTCAATTATGTTTTATTTTTCAAAGATGAAATTTTGTTTTGTGTATGATTATTACTTTTTTTAAAAGAAAGAAATTCTAACTTAACACATGTGGAATGTGTTGAGTGGAATTTCAAATGGTGTAATTTTATTTGGAAATAAAGCCTCCATCCAACATATTGAATGGAGAGGCTTATTTTCAAATTTGTAATTTTTGAAAAGAAAGAAGTTCTAACTTCAACATATGTGAGAAATGCTGAAATGGAATTTCAATGTTATGATATGATTTTATTTGAAAATGAAATCTTCTTTCAATAAATTTGGGTATATTGAAAGAGAATTGTTCATTTTCAAATATGTGTTTTGAAAAGGTGATTTTTATTTTGATTTTTTAAAGATGATTATTGATTTTATTTTTGAAAAGATGATTCTTGATTTTATTTTGGAAAAGATGGTTGCTGATTTTATTTTTGAAAACATGACTGCTGATTTGGTTTTTTAAAAAGATGATTATTGATTTTATTTTTTTTGAAAAGATGATTTTTGATTTTTGATTTGAAATGAAGTCTTCATTCAACAAATTTAGATATATTGAATGAAGGATGTTCATTTGTAATTTTTGAAATAGATGATTTTTGATTTTTTTAAATGATCCTACATGTAACAATCATGAAGATTGTTAGATGAGGTTGAAATATTTTATCATGTATATTTTGAAAAGAACTTTTGGAAATTGTTGTTTTTAAAGGATTTAATTTTCTTTATTTTTTTTTGGAATGAACCTTTCCTTACCATAGAAATGGTAAGGAGGAAGTCTTTAGTTATTTCTTTTTATTAAATTTTTATTTTCACCTATTAGGGGAACCCAATAGGGGTTTCAAGACCTACATGGAGTGATGTCCTAAAACCTAAAGGATGTTAGCTAGCTTTGCTTAAGAATGAAATAAACTAAGTGCCAACGGAAAAGAAGGATAGTCTCGGATTCATGTGAAATACAGATCCACTATCGATACTTGGAGACAATGATCATTTACCAAAGATGGAGAAAGGAACTACCCCAGCTGAGTCACTAGAAAAATCTATAGTGAAATATTTTCATCTTCATCTATCTTTTGGAAAAAAAATGAAGACAAAAATATACACTTGGTGAACACCACGTAGATCCGTAGATTTTCTCATTAGGGTGATCGGGTACAACATTGATGGACCTAATCACCTAATGAGAACTCCTATGGACTATGGGTCTTCAGATGTGCTAGAGATTCTTCCCCTACTTTACATGGAAAAATAAAGTAGGGTTTAGGGTTTAGGTTTTAGGTTTAGGGTTTAGGGTTTAAGATTTTTTTAATAGAAAACAAATTTAGATCCAACATTTATTCTTTTTTATTTCATCAACCAAGTATCACACCAAGTTTTTTAAGACATAAGAAATGGCATAGATCAAAAATGAGCACCCATAGAGCAAATCAGAAACCCCATGATAAGTAGAACCATCTCTACTGTGAAGACACAATTCTATAAGCAACAGATCGGATCGACCATTCTTCTATTTCTCTAGTTCCCATCAGAACCAGCCCCACCTCTCTAGTAGCGAGATTCGCCATTGCATCCCCGATCTATCTCTAAACCACCACCATGGTTGTAACCCTTGTCTCTCCTCCCACCTCCATAACCACCACTACTCCGACCACCACCTCCATATCCACCAGCACTTCCAAATCCTGCACCACCACTACGATAATCCCCACCTCCACCTTTGATTACACAAACCGTAACTGGGATAGAGCTTAGTTGACTGGGTGATGTTCCCATCAGGTTCTATGCATTCTTTGGGTTTAGGTTAGTTTGTTAGCTTAGGTTTTATGGTTTAGTATTTAGGGTTTGGGGTTTGTGTGGGTTTTAGTTTTGTGGCTTAGGTTTAAGTGTGGTTTGTGGTTTGTGTGGGTTTAGTTTATGTTTAGGGTTTATGATTTAGGTTTAGGGGCTTTAAGGCTTGGGGTTTGTGGAGAGTTTTAGGGTTTGTGGTTTAGCCAGGTGGTCAGCAGTGCAGGGCCTGGTGGTCAGGATCAGTGATCAGTTGTGGCCCAGGTCAGTGTGGGCCCAGGATCAGAGCTCAGTGTGGCCCAGTGGCCTTAGTGGCATGTGGCCCATGGTTGCAGGCCTGGTCAAGGTAGGTAGGACTCCAGGATTTAGGGTCAGGATTTTAATCAAGCAAACGGGCAGTTTAGGTTTAATTAGTTTATTTTATTTATTTGATTTGATTTGATTTCATTTTAATTTAGTTTATTCTTTAATTTAGTTTAGTTTATTTATCTTAGGTTTATTTTATTTAGCCATGTATTTTATCTTAGTTTATTTTTAGTTTTAGGATTATTTTAGTTAAGTTTTATATTTATTTTATTTTTATGTTTAGGTTTTTTAAGGTATGTATATATTTTTTATTTTATTTTAAGGTTTATGTCTTAGGTTTTATTTTAGTTTATTTTTAGGTTTTATTTTTTAATTTAGGTTAAAGTTTATTTTAGTTTATTTTATATTTAATTTCAATTTAAGTTTTTTTAGGTTTAGTTTTTTTAATTTGGTTTAGTTTATTTTAGTTTAGTTTAGTTTATTTTATTTTATTTAATTTATATATTTTTGTTTAGGATTTTTTTTTAGTTTAGGGTTAAGGTTTTATATTTTATTTATTTTAGGTTTTATTTTAGATTTATTTTAGGTTTAGGTTTTATTTAATTATTATTTTTTAAAGTCTGGTTTTATTTTATTTAGGTTTTTATTTTTTTTAGTTTAGTTTAGGTTTTATTTCTTTATTTTAGTTTAGTTTTATTTTTATTTTATTTTATTTTAGATTTAGGTTTAAGTTTAGGTTTAGGTTTAGGATTTAGTTTATGTTTTATTTATTTTATTTTATTTTGGTTAGTTTTTTTAATTATTTTATTTTTAGTTTTATTTAGTTTAGGTTTTAGCTTTGGGTTTAGTGTCCACGATTTATGATTTAGGGTTAATTTAGGATTTTGGGTTTAGGTTTGGTTTTGGGTTTATTTTGGGTTTAGAGTTTAGGTTTTAGATTTAGGTTTTAGGTATAGGGTTTAAGTTTTAGTTTAGGGTTTAGTATTTAGGGTATAGGATTTAGGGTTTAGGGTTTAAGTTTTTTTTTTTAACAGAGAATAAATTCATATTCAACATTTCTTCTTTTTGATTTCATCAACCAAGTAGCACCCCAAGTTTTTTAAGACACAAATGATGACATAGATAAAAAATGAGCATCCATAGACAAAATCAAAAACCCTAGATAAGTAAAACCATCTCTACAGTAAAGAAACAGTTCCATATGCAACATATCGGATCAATTATTCTTTAGTTTTTCTAGATCCCATCAGAACCACCCTCGCCTCTCGACTAGCGGGATCTGCCATCATATCGCCAATCTCTCCCTCTGCCACCACCACGGTTGTAACCTTCGTCGCTCCTCCAGCATCCATAATCACCAATGCTCCATCCACCACCTCCATATCCACCAGCACCTCTAGATCCCCCACTACCAGTTTGATAACTGCCGCCTCCGCCTTTGCCTCCTCCGCCAGATCTAGACTGAGCCTAATTGACGGTGATGTTCCCACCATCAAGGTTCTGCCAATTCTTAAGGTTTAGGGTTAGTTTAGGGTTTAGGGTTTAGGGTTTATGGTTTAGTTTGGGGTTTGTGGTTTAGGGTTATGGTTTTAAGGTTTAGGGTTTAGGCTTAGGTTTGTGGTTTAGGTTTTAGGATTGTGGTTTAGGTTTGTGGGTTTAGTCTTGTGGGTTCACTTAGGATTTTTTTTAGGTTTAGGATTTTAGGGTTTAGAGTTTAGATTTAGGGGTCAGTTTAGTTGTGGCTTGTGTTATTTTGTGGGTTTAGGGCTTAGGTTTAGGATTTTTTATAGGTTTTTTTTAAAAAAATTAAGGTAACTGAGGTTTAGGTTTATTTAGTTTATTTTATTTTTTATTTGTTTGAGTTTATTTTATTTATTTATCCTTATTTAGGTTTATTTTTATTTTTATTTCATTTAGTTTATTTAATTTAGATTTATTTATTTTAGTTTACTTTTTAGGTTTAGGTTTATTTTTTAGTTGAATTTTATTTATTTTTTATATATGGCTTAGGTTTTATTTTTTATTTTAGGTTTAGGTTTAAGTTTATATTTTATTTTGTTAGGTTTTGGTTTTAGGATTTTATTTTTGGTTTATTTTTAGGTTTTATTTTTTTTGTTTAGGTTTAGGTTTATTTGGTGTTTATTTTATTTTATTTAGTTTAGGTTTATGTTTTATTTATTTTAGTTTAGTTTATTTTATTTTAAGTTTAGGTTTATTTTATTTTTGTTTATTTTATTTTTATTTTAGGTTTAGGTTATTTTTTAGTTTAGGGTTTAGGTTTTTTTTTTTTGGTTTTATTTTTAAGTTTATTTTTTAGGTTAAGGTTTTTATTTAGTTCTTATTTTATTTTATTTTAGGTTTATTTTATTTTTATTTTACGTTTTGTTTTTATTTTATTTTGGTTTTTTATTCTTAAGTTTATTTTTATTTTTATTTTGTTTAGTTTAGGTTTTATTTATTTTATTTTTTATTTTATTTTATTTTTATGTTTAGGTTTAGGTTTTAATTTAAGTGTTTAATTGATTTTAGTTTTTATTTTAGGTTTATTTTTAGGTTTTATTTTTTTGTTTAGATTTAGATTTATTTTTAGTTTATTTTATTTTATTTAGTTTAGGGTTTAGGTTTAAGTTTTATTTATTTTAGTTTAGGTTCAGGTTTATTTTATTTTTATTTTAAGTTTAGTTTTTTTAGTTTAGGGTTTAGGTTTTATTATTTATTTATTTTTAGGTTTATTTTTCAGGTTTAGGTTTTTATTTAGTTTTTATTTTAGGTTTATTTTAAGTTTATTTTATTTTAATTTTATGTTTAGTTTTTATTTAGGAAGTTCATGAACTATTGATTTGGAGCTCAGCTTTGATCAAAGTCCACCTTGTTCGGGAGGGGATGATGCTTTGGGGGGAATGCATTACAAAGTTAATGTGAGTTTAATAGAGAAATGGGGATGTTACATTGGAAATGGGAGTGTCCTGTTGGGATGAATCGAATGGCATTTTTGATCGAGGAACGAGCTTGGGAGCTTAGGGAATGGCACTAGTGGCTCATCTTGGGTAGCTGGAGCTTTGAGGAATAATTTTTTTGTGTGTTCGAGTGGAAATGAGAGAGTGTATGCCCCCTTCATCTTGATCGAACGGTGGGATATGGTTTGGCATCTAGTAATCATCCGACCATCTGAGGGAGTCATGGGTGGCAAAGAGGAGGTGAGTTGGCTTGGCTTGGTTGGTTGAAGGTGTGGAGGTGGCTACCAAGGGGGAATCATGGCCTATGGTTTTCAAATGCTCCAATGGAAAGGGTAAGGTGATTTTACCTCTTATGGGTCATGGCCGACTCAAACACCCCGGTCAGGTTGGGCAATGTCTTAGGTGCCTAGGTGGACCATTAGGAGAGTACCGAGTGGCCAAGAAAAGGAAATGGCCACTACATGGGTGATTTGTCTCATGTGATGACCTTGAACTAGAGTAGAATGATCATTTGGCTTTGGATTTGATTTTGGAAAATTTGAAATGAGCGAAAGGTTAAAATTTTAAGTTAATTGGAGTTGATTTGGTTAGGTTTGTCTCAGTTTTACTCATTTAGGTCAGATTGGGTTAGGTTGGATCGAGTTGACCAATTGGTCAAATTGGGTCAAACCAAGGGTTGGGTCATGTTCATATGATCATTTGGGATGTTTTGGTTCAATTGGTTTGGTTTTTTTTGGGTTAGATTTGATTTTGGCTCATTTGATTTCATTTGGGTCAAATGGGTTAAGTTGACCAATTTGGCCAAATTGGCTTGGGTTGGGGCTTGGTTTGGGTTTAGTTAACCAATTGAAGATGATTGTAGTCTTTGGTTTCAGTTAATTTGGACTTGGTTTTGATTTAGGCCAACTTGAACCTTTAGGTAACTTTTGGCTAAGTAGGTCAATTAGGTTCAATTAGGTCCAATCATTGCTTTGGTCAAGTTCAATAATCAATTTAGAATGAACTTGAGCCATTGGTTGCAATCAATTTGGTTTATATTTTGATTTGACCCAATTTGGTCTTTTAGGTCAATTTGGGTCAACTTTTGGTCAAGAGGGCCAATTGGGTTTGGTTTCACTCAATTGAAAGTCAAGTCTCATCAAATATTGATTTTGATTTGGTATGAATCATTGGATTTAAGGGATTTATCTTAGGTTGCAATATGGCTAGTTTGGGTTCATATGGGTTTAGGGGATGACTTAGTTTGACCTAATTTATGACAATTGATCAACCTACGCTGATCGACAATCATGATTAGAGGTTTTGATGAGCTTGGTTCAATCCAATTTGGGTAGGATTAGAACTTGACTCAAATTTATCAAATTGGCCACTTTGGGTCAAGTGGACCAATAGTTGGTTATTTGATTTTTGGTTGAGTTTGATTTATTTGAGTTTATATATGGATTCGGGATTGACATATAAATTCAATTACAATTATCTTGGGTTCAAATTGGTTTTAGTTCATTTGAACATTTCAAGTCAAAAGGGTTAAGTTGGGTTTGACTCAGGTTGATTTTGGTTTGTCTTGATGATTGTAGATTCTATTTATATTTGTGAATATGATTGAAGGTATGATTGATTCATGAGAAAATAAATTAAATTTGGGTTTTGGAATAAGAAAATTTGTCTAAGTCCAAGGAGTTGTACCATGTGGTTTGCATTTTGATTTGGTTTGATTTAGTTTTGATAATTTAAATGTTTATTTAATTTAAATTTGTGAAGATGATTAAAAACATGAATGATTTGTGAGAAAATCAATTGATTTAGACTTGATTTGGATTAAGATTTGGCTAAGTCCATGGGATAGGTCATATGTCTTAGGAAGGGTTTTGATTTAATTTTATTTAGTTTTATTTAGTTTTGATCATTTCAATGTAGATTTAATTTATATTTAGGAAGATGATTGAAGATATAAATTGATTATAGAAAATCAAATGATTTTAGATTGATTTGAATTAAGATTTGGCTAAGTCCAGGATATGTCATATATGGCTTGGAAGGGTTTCAAGTTTGGATTTGATCATGGGATTCAATCATTTGGTTTTGGAATTTGGGTTTGGTTTTGGATTTGAATTTCATATCTAAATTTAACTTGAGGTTTGGTTTGAGAAGGTCAACATGGATTGGATTTGGGTTGTAGGGTAGGTTGATTATCCTAATCCCTAATGCATAACCTAATCCTATGGTTAAATCTTCTAACTCTTTATGCTTAGGTTAAGTGTTTACCAAATTGTTAGAAGTGTCTTATGACTAAGGAAGTCTTACCATCCAGAAGAGTCTAAGATGTGAAGGTTAAATTCGCACTCCAAAAGTGAAGTCAAAAAGACTTAGGCTCCATAGTGTTGCCCTTGGAGATAGATGATTGGAAGACCGAAGTCAAACTCAGATACATCTTTCAACGTTTTCTTGGGAGACCATGGATACATGAGAACAACATAGTTACATCTTCTCTACATTAGTGTATGAAGTTCATGAGAGGTGGGATCATCTATTGTGTCAAAGGAGATCCCAAGCCATTTATAGTTCACAAGATTGGCATATATGAGGATGTGGCTTACTACATCCCTCAAAATCAACAAGTCTATTCTCGTGAACTTGGCCAAAGTTTATAAATAAAAGAAAAAGAAAAAGAAAAAGGAAAAGAAAATAAAAAAGAAAGAGAAAAGATAAAATAAAAAGAAAAAAGAAAATGAAAAAGAAAATAAAAGAGAGAGGAAATAGACTTGGAGGAGGAAGTGGATCCTGACATCAGATTCCACCCACAGTTCATTACTCCATTTGAACATATGGGTAGGGGCAGCCTCCACTAGGTAAAGGAAGAGACTAGTTTAGAGGAAGTCCCAGGGGTACAAACCCTCCTTATTAGCTACCTAATAGAAGATATGTCCCAAGAGTACACTTGCTATCCATATAGACTTAGAATCTAGTTCATGGGATGAGTCTTATATGGTTAGCACACCAAAGACTTCTCAAGTAGATTCCCTTAGAGGTGACACTTTAGCCGATAGGGAGGAAGAGGCGGGTCCATAGCAAAGCATATGTATATCCAAGTCTATATGTGAAATAGTTAGGAATCCGTTGGGAACCTTAGCTCTAACCCACTTTCCTCTCAAAAAGTTGAAGGTTTTCTAGTTAAGAATCCCAAAGTCATCCACAAGTGTGAAGACTCAAAGATTTTTCTAGGAGGATCATCTTCAAGTAAAGAAGTTGATGTAGAATTTGAGGATGATTTATATAAAATTTAATAGAATTACCTTTGGATTTATACTTGACTTGTGTTCATAATTTTGCAAAGAAAGGGTTAATCACACATACTTGTTCAAAGCATAGGTCAGATTACATCAAAAGAATATGGAAGAACAAATACAAAAGCTCTCAATCAATGGGACTATCATTCGTATAGTGGGTCCAATGATGATGATTATTGTTTAGTCATCACCATTCATTTGAAATTTAATAGGTTCTTTTCAAATCACATTAACTCATATGAGGAGCTGTGCTTAGAAACTTTAGGTGATCCAGATAATTTTGAAGTCCAAGATGCACAACCAGAGTTCGAAGAAGAGATCAAGTCAACCATTGATGAGCTCAAGGAAATTAACATAGGAACTAAAGAAGATTCACACCTGACATTCATCAGTTCTTTGTCGAATGAAATTAAAACCAATGACTTAGTTAATTTATTGGAGTTTAAGGATTGCTTTGCATCAACTTATGAAGAGATGCCTGGTAATTGGCCTAATGTAGTAGTCCATAAACTAGCAAAAGAGCCTACTAGTAATCCTATCAAACAAGCTCCTGGACACATGCAATTAGACATAGAACAACAAGTCATTTATGAAGTCAAGAAATTGATCAATGTTGGTTTCATCTAGGACGCAAAATACCCTACCTGGTTAGCCAACATCATCCCAATTATAAGAAAGAATGGCCAAATTCATATATGCATCAATTTTAGGGATTTAAATAAGGCATGCCAAAAGATGAATTTCCACTACCAATCCCATAGCTGGTGGTGGACACTGCCTCATCTCATGCAATCTTCTCTTTCATGGATGGCTCATTTGGATTTAACCAAATAAGATGGTCCTTGAAGATGAAAGAAACCCTACTTTTAGAACCCCAATTGAAATCTATTTCTATAAGGTCCCTGATCGAAATCTATTTCTTTAAGGTCATGCCTTTCAGCTTTAAAAATACCAATGCTACATACTAGCATGCTATGACTCAAATCTTTGATGAACTCTTTCATCATCAAGTCAAGTGCTATGTCGATGATCTCATGGTCAAAAGTAGAGAAAAGGAAGACCATCTTATTGAATTGAGAGTGGTTTTTGAATAGTTAAGATTATTTAACCTTAAAATGAACCCCCTGAAGTGTTAATTCAGAGTAGCTTCAGGAAAATTACTTGGGTTTGTTGTCTGACAACACGGAATCAAAATCAATCCTAGAGAAGATTAAGGCAATATTAGAATTGCCACACCTAAAAATTTTAACTCAACTCAAATCATTCCAAGGGTGGTTGGTGTATAATACACTTTATATCCAACCTATCTGGAAGATGTCAACCATTCTTAGCACTTGTCAAAAAGGATGTCAAGTTCAAATGGGATGACAAGTGTGAGCATGCCTTCGAAGACATCAAGTGTTACCTGATGATGCCACAAGTTTTAGTAGTCCCTGTCCCAAACAATTTGCTCATACTTTACACTGCTACATAAAATGACTGCCTTAGTGCTTTGTTGGCCCAAGCCAACAACGAAGGAAAGGAAAATGCATTCTACTACCTCAGTCATCGTCTAATCCATGTTGAGGCTAATTATCCACTCATTGAGAAGCATTTTTGAGCTATAATCTTTGCATCCCAAAAGCTACAGCAATCCCAAAAGCCACAGCACTACATGCTTCCTCATAAGGTGAACCTAATCTCTAGGATCAATCCACTATAGTATCTTATGACATGGACAATGCTATCCAAAAAGTTGGCATGACAGTCCATGATCTTTTAGTAGTTTGACATTACCTTTGTACCCATCCATGCGGTGAAAGGACAAGCACTAGAAAATTTCTTAGTAGCACACTTCGACTCTGCTTTGATGATCTCCCCATTGAATAAATCATGAACTTATGGAATACTAGAATTCACCATTGGGAGATGTACTTTGATGGTCTGACTTCCTCTCAAAGAGGAGAAGAACCATAATCTACTATTCTAGGAGAGGCAGGGGTAGGAATAGTTCTCTTAACTCTAGACCATGATGTGATGAGATTCTCATATCAACTGTGCAATCCTTGCACCAACTATAAAGTTGAATATGAGGCTATGATTGTCGATCTGGAGTTAATCGTTAGTCTAAGCATCCAGAACATCAACATCTTTGGGGATTCTCTAATTATCAACCAAATTGTGGGTCCTATAAGGTTATAAAGCCCAAGCCATCACTACCATAAGTACACCATAGTTGTTGGCCCAAATCCAGCGTTACCATTTATAATATTCCGTGGAGAGAATGCTATAGTGTATGCTTTAGCCAATATTTGCAAGGACTTGGCATATCAAGAGGATGAGTCCATATCAATAAAGCTCCAAAATAGATAAGTCTTATCCCTTATTAGTATTAAACTCATAAAAAATTACTCTCTTGAAGGGGAGGTTGCCATTGCCAAGAAATATGATGACTTAGATTGTAGGTAACCATTCATGGATTACCTAAATAAAGGAAAACTACCTCAAGAGATGTCATAAGCCCATCAGATGAAGTAGAGAGCACTTTCCTATGCTCTTGTGGATAATGTCTTATACCGATAATCTTACTATCAGATGTGATTACATTGTTTATATAAGCACAAAGCGTAAGATCGTGATCGAGGAACACTCAGGATTATGTGGAGCTAACCAATCTGGTCCAAAGATGAAAGCCAAGATCAAGATATTATGATACTACTGGCCATCGATGATCAAAGATTGCATGGATATGGCTAGGTGATGACACCAATGTCAAAGACACGGTGTGCTCCTACACCAACCACCCAATATTTTATATTAGGCATCATGGCTACTCGAGTGTTGGGGTACCGACATAGTGGGTTCGATTGATCCTCCTTCTTCCAAGGGTCATCGTTCATCTTAGCTACTACTGACTACTTTTCCAAATTGGCAAAAGTGATTCTGCTCAGAGAGGTCACAGCTCAGCATGTGCTCCAATTTTTTAGGAATCATATCAGTATATAGGTTTGGAGTGCCTCGATGATTTATTTCTGATAATTGTACTACATTTAAGAGCACCGAGATCAACAACTTTTCCTGGAGACACAATATAGATTGGAGATATTCTACCATCAACTATTTGATGGCAAATGGCTTAGCAGAATTCTTCAACAAAGCTCTCATCCAAATACTAAAGAAGACACTCGACAACAACAAGTGACAGTGGCATTAGCAACTAATTGAAGCATTATGGGCCTACCACATCACATATAGAACTCCAATTCACTACTTTCTCCTTAATGTATGGGTATGAAGTCATTCTACCATTAGAAGTAAAACTTTCATAACTAAGGATAGTTGTGGGCAGAAAGATCACAATAAAGTTGAACACCAAGTCGCGATTAGAAGAGCTTGAAGGTTTAGAGGAGAGATGCTTGTGGGCATTCCAAAACCTTGAGTTGTACAAAGCTAAAATGATTCATGCTCACAACAAGTTGGTCCATCCTAGAGCTTTTCAACTAAGAGAGCTTATTTTAGTTCTAAGGAGATCGATTATTTCTCGTCGTAAGATTAGAGGCAAGTTTGAACCTACTTAGGAAGACCTTTTTTTCATAGAGAACGCTTACCAAGGAGGTTCTTATCAGCTTATTAATCATAAGGGAGAGAGACCAATGCTTTCAATCAATGGGATCTACTTAAAGAAATATTATAAATCATGTTTGAAAATAATAATCATTAATGAAAATTTTATCTTGAATTTAATCTCTTTCATGTTGAAAGTATTTTTGTTTGTGAATGCGGACAATGTGTTTAGTGTATGTGTAAGGAACCCAAGCGGCGTCCTATCTTTCATTGACACAACATAAATACAAACTACACAAAAACATATAAAATAAACACATATATTTTGTCTCGGGCTACTTTGAGTTGAGATGACGCCCCCAACCGCACTCACTCATTAGTTGCTCTAAGTCAAGCTAACGTGCTACCCAACTAGTGTGTCACCATAGTGGCCTTCTTTCTTTGGAGGATGTAAGTCTGCTACACTTTACTTCTTTACTTGGCCACTACACACTGGTGAGCTCCTTGTTAGTTTGGTAGGTCCTACTATGTGGTCGGTAAGATACCTCATGTTGACTTCATTTAAGAGGATGTGAGTCTGCTATGCTTTTTTCTTGGATTAGCCTTTGTGCACTAACCGGGTTGAGTATATTTGAGGTTTAGGATAAGTCCCCTAACAGCTCCTTCCCTCTTGACTACTTCAAGTATGGGTCCAGTCCTTTTTCAGGGCTCCCCGCTTAATAGTAGTTCTAGGTTAGATGGCATCTGTCTCACCAATGATAGACTATCCCAATGATCATTTCCTCTTGAAAAGTTGTAAGCCTACATGCTTTCTTTTTAGATTGATCATTGTACAGGCACCTTAGGTTGGTTGGTTCTCACTATCTTGATACACCACTCATCGATGGATGGATACACCTTAGGTTGGTTGGTTCTGCTTTACACCACCACTCATGGTAGATGTAAGTTTGCTACTTTCTTCTTGAGTTGGCATCATACACCTATAGGCTTTCTTTTCGTGGCTCGATAATGCCCCTAGCAACACCTCTCTTGTGGGCACTATATTTGGATCACATCTTTTGTGACCCCATTTAGACATTATTCAGATTACTATCATTGGCAGTTCTCCTTTCCTAGTAATCACCCCTGTGGTTAGAGAATCCATCATGTGGATGTGCAGATTCTCTCTTGGTCCAGTATATTTGAGATAGGTCAAGGCTGACTTAGCCCCTTCTCGTCACTTGCACAGTCATATATTATATATATATATATATATATATATATATATATATATATATATATATATATATATATATATATATATATATATATATTCACTTATGGGTTTGGAGGACACCCCTAGCATACCTTTTCCTAAGCAGACATCCTATCTTTAGGGCAATATCCTCTATAGAATCCTATACTCTTGAGTTAAGCATTCACTTAGTAGTTGCCCCTAAGTCGGGTTTGATTTATTGTGCTTCCAACATGTCACCCGAGTTGTTCCCTGTTTTGGTAGATGTAAGTTTGTTATGCCTTCTTCCTAGCATAGCCATTATACACTGAAAGTAAACCCCTTAGGTTGGCTAGCTCTACCCCATGGCTAGTAGACTATCCCATTGGATTTATAAATCTGAGATAGGATAAGTCTGATATAACCACTTCTCAGTGGGTCCATCGGACACCGACATGGTCGATAAATTAGATCTATCAAATTAGACCGAGCTCACATCCCCAGTGGATATGCCCTCAATTCAAAATCAAACTAAAGCAAACAAACCATATCAAATAACATGAAATTAAGATAAAATTAATCTTGATTACTTTTGAGTTGACATAAATCCCCAACGACATTCACTCAGTAGTCGCCCTAAGTCTGGTTTTACCCCAGCGGTTGTTCCTTGTTTTGGAAGATGTAAGTCTACTACGCCTTCTTCCTAGCATAGCCGTTACACACTGAAAAGCAACCCCTTAGGTTAGCTAGCTCTACCTCACAACCGATAAACTATCCCTTTGGATTTATAAACCTTAGGTCAGGTGGTGATATAGCCCTTCTAAGTGGGTCCATTGCACAGAAAGGGTCTATACATTAACTCAGATTAAATTAAACCCAATCTGATTTTTCCCACTAGAGTTAAATCACACCTTTCTTCCCATATTAGTTTTAGGTTTATTTTAGTTTATTTTATTTTATTTTTTTTTAGGTTTAGGTTTAGGTTTAGTTTATTTTAGGTTTAGGTTTAGGTTTTATTTATTTTAGTTTAGTTTATTTTAGTTTAGGTTTAGGTTCATTTTATTTTGTTTATTTTATTTTTATTTTAATTTAGTATTTTTAGTTTAAGGTTTACATTTTATTTTTTATTTATTTTTAGGTTAATTTTATTAGGTTTAGATTTTTATTTAGCTTTTATTTTATGTTATTTTAGGTTTATTTTATTTTTAATTTATGTTTACTTTTTATTTTATTTAGGTTTTTTATTCTTAGGTTTATTTTATTTTCTTAGTTTAGTTTAGGTTTTATTTATTTTATTTTAGTTTATTTTTATTTTTATTTTATTTTATTTTAGGTTTAGGTTTAGGTTTTAGTTTAGGTTTTATTTTAATTTATTTTTTCATTTTATTTAGGTTTAGGTATTTTATTTATTTTATTTTTAGGTTTTATTTAGTTTAGGTTTATGTTTTTAGGTTTTTAGGGTTTAGGGTTTAGGGTTTAGAGTTTATGGTTTAGGATTTTAGGGTTTAGGATTTTAGGGGTTAGGGTTTAGGGTTTAGTGTTAGAGTTTAGGGTTTAGGGTTTAGGGTTTAGTGTTTAGGGTTTAGGGTTTAGGGTTTTTTTGTTCTTAATTAAAAGGAATTTATTGCTTAGAAAAATAGGTACAAGAAGACCATATTAGAGACTAAACTCAAAAAGAAAAAAAATGTTGCTTAAATGAGTATCCTAAAGAGTTTAGTCCCTAAACTAATACATTAAACATCAATAAAGAAAAAATAAATAAAGATAGAGCTAAAAAAAAAAAAGAAAGAAGGGAAGAATCCACTAAGCTCCAAAAGAACCTCCAAAGAGATGAAGATCCATAAGAAAAGGAAACTAGCAATTGAAGACAACTCCAGCCATCTAAGAAAAAAGAGACCATCAGTAAGACTCCAGCTCCCTCCAAGAAAAAGAGGAGACCAACTAAAAAGAAAACCTGCAACCTGAAGGAAATCTCAGCTAGAAGGAGATCACAAAACATAAAGAAAAAAAACTCAGGCTCAGATATGAGGAAAAAAAGGATAATCATAGTAATGAGGGGTATCAAATCCTAAGTGTATCCAGCTTGGAAGAAGGGTTACAAGTAGGAAAAGTCACCAGCCACAAAAATATCAAGGAAAAAATCCATCGTATCTTCATTGCCATCCTAGCCAGAGAAAAATACATACCTATCATAATAGCCACCCAACTAAAGAAAAAGTGAAGCTAAGGAAACAGAAAGAGAGAGGAGAGCAACATATAAAAATAACATAAATCAATCCCAACAAAACCAAATATGAACACCTCATTTAAATAGAGGGAGAAAAGAATCTCACAGCCTAAAAAAAAGAGAGTCCTCAAAGACAAAGCCAATAGAGCCCACAACAACACCAATCCAAAGCCACCAAGGCACCAAGCCAACAGAGCCCATAAAAACACCAATCCAAAGCCACCAAGGAACCATGTCAACAAAGCCCACAACAACATCAATCCATAGCTACCAAGGCACCAACCAAAGGAAACTAAATAATAGCAGAGCCACATAACAGACAAGAAAATAGTCAAAAGAGAGAAGAAAACCAAAAACCAACAAAAAAGAAGAAGCCCAATGAGCTAAAATAAATTGTTGGAGAAATAGCCAAAATGGACAAACCACACGCCAAGGACAAAAAGCCCAACCTACCACCAACAAATAGAGCAAAAGCACCAACCAAAGAAAGGCAAGCCAACAGGAACAAAGCCGCCAGTACAAAACCAACCAGCCAAAGGGCACCCAAAAAAAACCCAGCAAATAGGAAGCTAGAAACACCATGCCAGAAAGAGGAAAATTAGCCAAGAAGCTAATACTCCAGCTAGTAAGAAAACACACAGCAAAAGCTCAACCAATAGAGAAAAAACTAGCCTATTGCAAAAACCTCCTAAGGATAGAAGAGATTATTTCCAAGAAGCTTTGGAATGAGTAACCCTCGACAAGTGAGGAGGGGCATAAATTTGAACAATTTTTTTCTTTTTCTACCTATAAACAGTTTTATAACCATGCATTTTCTCCAAAAAATCTCCATTTAGAAATGAATCAGTATTATTATAAAAGGCATGGGGATCAGCAGAACCTATCAATTTCAAAGAATAGCATTTAGAATCATCAACAACATTGGACAAAGGATAATCTAAAATATTATGCAATTTAGAATTAGAAGTTAAACAAGGAGCAGAAATAGCTTTATTAATATGACAATTATCAATATTTTCACCTTCCAATAAAATATGAAGAGTATCCTCCCTCTTCATTCATAAAAAAAAGCAAGAGAAGCGAATCTAGATTTTCAAATAATCTTCATGTAAAGGATTAAAATAAGATTCAAATCCCTTAGAAACACATAGCATATTACCAAAATTATGAACATAATTACCAACCATGGAAAAACCATCAGTTTGAACCAAAATTGAACTATTCACAATGAGATAATTGTCATGGGTATCTAAATCTTATTTTTTTAAGGATTGCCAATATTAACAAGATTGTCAAGAAGTTAAAATATCAAAATAAGAACTTTCTTTTCACCACCATACTCAATCAAAGAAGGCAAAGAAATAGTCTCTTTCCCATGATCTAAAGTAGAAATTGAAGAAAGAGAAACAACGCTAACTTGGAAGAAATGGTGTTAGCATCAATAATATTCAAACCATCATCATGAAAGGATTTATGCACAACCATTAAATAATTAAAATCATTAACCAAGCCTTTAAAGCCTTCCATTTAATAGAATCATCAAAAGAAACACTTAGAGCTTGATTTTTTATTAAAACTTTTTCAAAACATCAAAATTACCTTCTACATTAGAAAAATCATTAATATGTAAAACTTTTTTAGAAGATTCAAAAATTTGGTTTTGAAAATATTAGAATTTTCAAAAGCATATTTTCCTTTATCCAACTTGAAAGAATCGTCAATTTTTTTAGCAATTGAATTCTTGCTAGTGATTTTCTTCCTAAAAGAGGGATGAGCAATAAAGCATTCAAAAATTTTATGCCCATGAATCTTACAATGATTACAAAAAATGGGAAAGTTCTCAAAAATAATTTTTTGAAAATAACCAGATTTCTCCATACCAAACCATATTTCTTTCAAATACTTTTTAGTAATATCAATCTCTACAAGAATTCTAGCAACATACGTTCTAGAAGAAGCAGCTGTTGCTTGATCAACTTGCAAAGGCCAACCAAAAATCTACTCAATAGCATAAAGAATCTGATGATTAAATAGATGAATCTGTAAGTTAGGTAAAGAAATTTAAATAGGAACAATAGGAGACTCTTCATTAACATCAAACATAGGCATCCACTTTAGAATACACACTTGACAATTAAAAACATGATAAGAACACCTAGAAAAAATTCTTCAATAATCAAGGTCATTAGAAAGTTTAATCAGAACATGCCTTGCATCAATTAGCCCAATAGAAAAAGAACCAGATAAATTTAAGCTATGAAAAAAAGGAATGAATATCTTCCATCTTTGGCCATTTAAGTGAAAACTTTCCAATCAAAGAAAAAGAAAAATGCTCAGTTAATCTTTAACATCCTCATCTAAAATCATAATTGTCAGAGTACCTTTAAAAGTTGTATGAAGCAAATTCAAAGGAGGCTCGAGGAATTCTTACCCTAAAGCCTCTTTGAAATATTTAGTAACAATAGGTAATTTAGAGGTAGGATTACCCAAAAAATCTAATGCCCTAGAGGGATCCATCAACACATGGGATTTACCCCATGGATTTGAAGAAGTTGACGCCATGAGTCATGGCATTATGATAAGACTAGGTCGAGATTAGCCCAAGATCGATAATCTATAAGGAATCCAAGAGAGAAAGTGCTCGAAAACTCACTAAGAATGCGAAGGATCCTGAAATATATCAATAAGAGGGTTTAATTTAGTTTTAGGGTTTAGGTTTTAGGTTAAGTGTAGTTTTAGTTTAGTTTTAGTGTTTATTATTTATTATGGTTTAGTTTTATTTATCAATTAGTTTAATTTTATTGGTTAGTTTTTTTTAGTAAGTTAGTTTATTAGTTTATTAGTTATTATTTTTAGGTTATTAGTTATTTATTATTAGTTTTATTATATTTATTATTAGTTTTAGTTTTTAATTAGTTATTATTACGTTTTTTGTTTTTTTGTTTTATTAGTTTATTAGGTTTTATTAGTTAGTTATTAGTTAGTTTTAGTTTATTTTTATTATTAGTTTATTATTATTTTTATCTATTATTTAGTTATTATTATTAGTTTTATTAGCTTAGTTATTAGTTATTTTAGTTTAGTTTATTTTGTTATTATTAATTTTATTATTATTAGTTTTATTAGTTTAGGTTTAGGGGTTTAGTGTTTAGTTTATTTAGTTTATTATTATTATTATTATTATTATTATTATTATTATTATTATTAGTTTATTAGTTTTAATTAAGTTACTTATTACTTATTTATTTAGTTAGCTTAGTTTTTATTAGTTAGTTATTATTCATTTTATTAGTTAGTTTTTATTTAGTTTATTATTATTTTTTAATTTAGTTAATTTAGTGTTAAGTTTAGTTTAGTTTTAGTTATTTATTATTTAGTTTATTATAATTAGTTTAGTTTAGTTAGTTTTTTATGTTATTATGTTTTGTTATTATTTAGTGTTTTTTTTATTATTAGTTTTTAGTTTAGTTTATTTTTTTATTATTAGTTATTAGTTTATTAATTTAGTTAGTTTTATTAGATTATTATTATTAGTTAGTTTATTAGGTTTGTTTTTTATCATTAAGTTTAGTTTATTTATTTTGGTTCTATTTATTATTTAGTTTATTATTAGTTTATGTTTTTATTATCATTATCAATTTAGTTATTAATTTTATTTAGTTTAGTTTATTAGTTTAGTGTTAGTTATTATTATCTATTTAGTCTTAATTTATTAGTTATTTTAGTTTTATTATTAGTTTTAGTTATTATTATTTAATTAGTTTATTATTAAGTTTAGTTAGTTTCTTAGTTTATTAGTTTAGTTTAGTTATTAGTTTTAATTATTAGTTAGTTATTATTATTAGTTATTTCTTAGTTATTTAGTTAGTTTATTAGTTTTAGTTTATTAGTTATTAGTTTCAGTTTAGTTAGTTTAGTTATTGGGTTTAGTTTTACTATTAGTTAGTTATTTAGTAGGTTAGTTATGTTTAGGGTTTAGGTTTGTTAGTTAGTTATTGTTATTAGTTAGTTAGTTATTAGGGTTTAGTTTAGTTAGTTTATTAGTTTTAATTTAGTTATTAGTTTAGGTTTAGTTTTTTTTTTTGGTTAGTTTTATTAGTTTAGTTTATTTTTAGTTAATTTATTAGTGGGGTTTTTTTGTTTATGTTTAATTTAGTTATTAGTTTTTATTAGTTTAGTTAGTTTTTGTTATTATTGTTTATTAGTTTTTTATGTATTATTTAGTTTATTTAGTTTAGTTAGTTTTATTAGTTTTTATTTTTGTTTTTTATTAGTTTATTAGTTTTGATTTTTTATTTATTTGTTTTAGTTTTTTATTTATTTATTTAAGTTTTAGTTAGTATAGTTTAGTGTTTTATTAGTTTATTATTAGGGTTTAGGGTTTAGGGTTTAGGGTTTTAGGTTTAGGGTTTTAGGGTTTAAGGTTTATGGTTTAGGGTTTAGGGTTGTAGGTTTAGGGTTTAGGCTTAGTTTTAGGGTTTAACATTAAGGGTTAGGGCTTTTTATATTTTTTTAAAATTTTTTTTTAATTTTTAGGGTTTAGGGTTTAGGGTTTAGGTTTTAGGTTTAAGGTTCAGGTTTTAGTTTAGGGTTTAGGTTTTGGTTTTTTTTTTAACAGAGAACAAATTCAGATTCAACATTTCTTCTTTTTGATTTCATCAACCAAGGAACACACCAACTTTTCTAAGACACAAGCAATGACATAAATAAAAAATTAGCATGCATAAAGCAAATCAAAAACCTTAGATAACTAGAACCGTCTCTACTGTAAAGTCATAGTTTCATAAGTAGCAGATCAGATCGATGGTTCTTCAGTTTCTCTAGTTCCCATCGGAACCACCTTGGTCTCTCGAGTAGCAGGATCCACCATCAGATTCCTGATCTCCCCCTCCACCACTACCAAGGCTTTAACCTCCATCCCTCCTCCCACCTCCATAACCACCACTGCTCTGACCACCACCTTCATATCCACCAACACCTCCAGATCCCTCACCACCACTCCGATAATCGCTGCATCCTCCTTCTCCTCCACCGCCAGATCTAAACTGACCATGGTTGACGATGATGTTCCCGCCATCAAGGTTCTGCCCATTCTTAGAGTTTAAAGAGTAAATCCCCTATCTAAGTACATCCAAAAGCAAAAAAAGACATTAAAGAAATCAAAAGATACAAATAGATTAACATAAAAAGGCAAAGGAAGATTAGGGCCAATGCTCTACAGGACGTGAGAATGCATGACACTATGGAGCAAACCTGCAAGAGGACAAGAGAGAAGCACCTGCAAAAATGTAAACGGAAAGAAATTAGAGTAGTTAAGGTAATACATAATGATAACTAAAAATAGCATAATCGAGAATGATAGTAAAAATTGTGATAGAAAAGGCTTTGGCTCAGTCACACTAAGTTGGGGCAGATGCAAATATGTGCATCCAAACTTCAACAGAAGGGTTACATCACAAGAGCTACTACCAAACAAAAAGGGTGTGAAATCATCACAACCATCATAGCCAACAAACCTGTGAGAAGATAGTAGCCAGTTGTTAAAAGTCTTATGGGCTTTATTACTTGTAAACCTAAACAAAACTATATATAACATAGAGAGGAAATGGCAAAGGGCAGAAAGATAAGGGTCCCATGCAGGAAAATTATCATCAATATAGTCACCCTGACATGAGGATACTTATACACATGAAATAGGCTAGCATAAAAACCATCCACAAGAAAACTGTAGAAAAGGAAGCCTGCAAAAATCTTGCTAAGCAAGTCGATGAGCCTATAAGTAACACCATCCCAAACATATATATATATATATATATATATGAATCTTTTAGGCTAGGAGTACAGCTTAGAAGTAAAGTCCAGAAAATGAGCCCAATCATAATAATGAATGCAGATGTGAACAAACCCCTTATTAATATCCATATCATTAGTTGGCAAAAAGCAATTGTCAAGGAAGGAACTATAACCCAATGACAAAAATAGTACCAAATAAAGATAGTCAGAACTACAGCTCCAGTAGCAGCATGCTGGATAAAAAATTGGGTAATCCAAATGAACAAACAACTAAGACAGCAAGATAACAAAAGGCAGTTGCTGTCCATAGTACCACCCATTCAGAACAGACATTGCATTCCAAGGAGATAGCAGCACAAGCCTAACTAAACCCAGATGGGAATAGAAACAACAACAGTTAATGTAGGTCACAGCTATTAGGAAATGAACAATAACCCAGACACAAACAACAAGGGCAATCAGAAACCCAACCCCAACAACAAAATAGTTAGTGCAACATTAGAACCCACAGAGGATAAATCAAAATGGGGATTCAAATTAGGGTCCTCATTAGAATCTAGAAAAAACAAGACAATAGATAACCAAGACAAAAAATAGCCAAGACAGACAAAATAGCATAGCCAAGACAAGGGACAACAAGATTTCCATAGAGCCTCTCAATCAGAGTAGACATTACAATAGTTAGTAACCAAGTAGATAGAGCATAGAAACATGGATTGAAAAAGCAGCAGCCAGAAACCAATTAACAAAAATAATCAGAATAGCAAAATCAGAAATAACTTGCTCAACATAGGACCCTAAAGTCCTACAACCAACGAAAATATAGCCAACATTGGAATCCTGAGAAACAAGGATAGCAAATATCCAAGACAACAAATAGCCAAGATAATGAAAATCAGCTAGCTGGCCAAAGAACCACCCATTTAGAATAAAGAGTGCAATATATACAAGTTTAACTGAAAGAAGATGGAGAAAAGAGCAGCAAATAAAGTAGTCCATAGAATTCAGATGATAAGCATATAATAAACCAATAAGGAGATTCAAATCAAAAGCCACCAAGCAGTCAACAACTTCAATAGAGGCTTGCTGAACAAAACAAACCAAAACCCCAGAAATAGCATGTAGAGTATTAATCCAGTTTAATAACCGCATTAAACAAGGCGGCCAAAAGTCCACCCATTGAGTAAATAGAGCTTATGTAAAGATCCAAATAATGGATGGATAATCACGGTTACGCATTTGAACAACCAAGGGGATAAAATAGCGGCAGGAGAAATTTGCCTAGTTTTAAGCAAAATAGTCAGAGAAACAAAAGGCAAGAAACAGATAATAACCACAAAGACAACCTGCTGGACAAAGGACCCTAAAATCCAAAATCCAACAGTGGTAGCAATAAAATAAAAATAAGACCCACCATATAAAATTCTAATAAAAAATAGAGATGTAAAGTAGCAACACAAAGGGTTCAAAAGATAATCAACAGAAAAAACCTTCCAGATAAAGATGATCAAGCTAGCAGCTAAACCCACAACCACATGAAAGGAAAATTGAGAAGCCATAAAGGAAGTCCAAACCTACAAGGAATTAATAAAATTGAACAATAAATTGCAAAATCTCTCTTGGCAGATTGGGAATATGAGGTTGTGCAAAATAATTAGCAATAAAACACCAACAACACCCTACTGAACTAGATAAACAACCCCAGTAACAACTTGCTGGATAAAAGACTCAATGATCCAGACCATCCAACAACCAAGAAAGAAAATAACGCAAGTTGGCTATAAAACCAACCATTCAAATTATACAATGCATAAGTTAAAACCCGGATAGTTAAGGAAGAATTGGAGACTATGAACCGATGTAAAAAGTAGCTGGTGAAAACAGTAGCATCCTAGGTTTTAACAGCACAAACATTCAAAAAAAATGAGAGATAAGAAATAGTCAAGTAGAAAAATAAAAGCCATCTTGCAGTCTACAACCTCAATAGATGCCAACTAAATAAAATAAAATAAAACCCTAGAAGCAGCATGAGGAGCAATAATCCAGATCAGCCAACATCTAGGACAGTAATTACCAACAAGCTGGATCTGCACAATTTTAACAGAGCCAAAAGGTAAAAACAACAAATTAATTGATTAGCAGTAGCCTAGATGAGAACAACAAAGATAGTCAGAAGAACAGTAGGCAACAAATAGCTAATAAACACAAGGTTAGCCAAGGGGCGTGAATCAATCCAACGATAGGTTAAAACAACACTACAATTATTGCAACCATAGGATAAGCAATAAAAAGCAGTGGGGCAATAGAGCTATCATAAGGGTTCAAAAGGGTATTATCAATGAAATCCTTTAGAGAAATCAGGCTAGTAGTAGAACTACCCTCCGTAGAGAAATCATACTGAAAGGAATTCATTAAACAATACCAAACCAACAAAGAACCATTAATAATAACAAAGGTATTGCATTTTCTTTCCTTACAAGTATGTAAGCTGGGGTTAGCATATACATTCAGCAAATACATTAAACCAACTCCAAGATCACTGGACAAAGGCCCAAAAGCCCAACAGCCAACAATTAAACATTTAACATAGATGTTGCATCTAGAAATAGCAAGACCCTAAACAAGGTTGGGATAATTAAACCAACAATAGATGCCACTTAGCTCAGCAAAGGACCAACAAGGAGTAATATGATGATGCATCAGCAAATTCCAAAGAAGGAGCAGCACATTAACAGTAAAAATAGTAAAGGAAATAATCTCCTAATTAAAGCTAAGATAAATAAACCAACAACACGTTCCACAGAGATCAACAACTAAACAACAAGGGATATCAGGTTGATGCATCAACAAAGACCAAAGAAATAACAACAGTAAATAGAAAATGATCATGCAATAAAAAGAGGTATTGAAACAAGTGAATCCAATAGGTTAGATTAATTTTTGAGATAAGGAAACCCGGTATTGTCCAGATTAACCAAGCCATGCAAATGTTTAGGAAGTGTTAGTTGATCAAAGAATTTTATTCCATCCAATCTAGCACCCAGATTGGCGGATAATCGGTACATTACCCTGCCATACATGAGTGATTTTAAAGTAGAGGTGGGCAAGGAGAGTTCTAGTTTGCTTAAGAAGGTAGTACAATTCGGATAGCCCATTTTGGTGGAAGTCAATCAATGTAAGGGCATCCACATCAATCCAAATATTGAGCCAACCTTTTTGAAGGAAAATCTCAAGAGCTTTGTACACTGCCATGAGCTTAGCAAAAGGAATAGAGCAGGGATTAAGGGGGTAAGCAAAGGCACATAGGACTTTTCCATTAAGATTTTTAAAAATTCCACCACAGCCTGAACCTTTATGAGAGACAGAGCCATCAGTGTTAACTTTAATAGTGTTAGCATGAGGTTTTACCCAATAAATAATCTTGTCATCTTTATAGATGTGGTGATCTGACAAGTTAAAACCCAATTTATTGGCCACAAATTTGCAACCTTTGAATTATTTGTATTTAATTAAATTGACATTAAACTAGTAATGAATTTTTTTTTTAGTTCTAGCAATTATCCTCATGTGATTCATAGGGATCTCATGATGTTTTGCATCATTTGGTCCATCCATATGAACCAAATAAGAGTGATAGCATTATGACTTTAATGTGTCCTTTAATAGTGTTGTCAAAATAAACTTCAAGAAGTTGGTATAAATTTAAGAGCCATTGAAAATGACAATGTTAAAGAGGTCATCATAACAAATCCAAAGTTTAGAAGCAATGGCCCCGTTAACAAAATATGATTCACATTCTCAATGTGAAAATAGCATTGGCATTTTGAAGGTAATTGAAAACCTTTACCCCACAATAAGGAGTCCACAGGGATGAAGTTTTTTAAAATACACCAAGTAAGAATAGAATAAGAAGTAGGGATGTTGTTGTTCCAAAGTTTAGAAAACACATAGGAAAAATCATGAGTTTCTTTAATGTGAATCCAAACATTTTTAAAGTTGAAATCACCATTATGTGAAAGCTTAAAAAGGATCTCATCTTGATTAGTAGGAATGATAGGAATAGTAGTAAGCTTATTTAAAAGAGAGGGAGGAATATGATCAGTAAGCTTACTATTGTTCCACATATTATTCTGCCAGAAAGAGTTCACTTTAATAGCAGTAGTGGGATGAGTAGAAAGTAAGTCGTCAGTGGACCCACCTCCAGTCCAGTTGTCTTGTCAAAAGAAAGAGGAGCCAGAGTTAATCCCCGAAGAAATTAAGGATTCAACATCCCATTTGACGGAACAAAGTCTTTTCCAAACAGGAGAGTCTCCCGCTTTATAGGGGCAAATGAGAGGGTGCTTTCCTAGATATTTGCAGTCATGAAATTAGCCTATGACTATTATTTTTTCCTAAAATTCCACCAAAGTTTATAAGAAAAGCATGATAGTTTACTTGATTGGTTTACATCCAAGACCACCTTCAAAAAGTGCCGTATTATACCAAGAGGTCCAATGCATTTTTTAGAGGATTATTAGATCCCAAAAAATTTGTTAATGAGTTGCTCAATTAATGATAGAGTTAGTCGACACAATGGTTTGAATGAGATTCAAAGGCATGGAGTTAAGGGTGCTCTTAATCAAAGTGAGCTTACCACCAAATGAAAGTAAGTGAAATTCCCAAATAGAAATTTTATTAGTGATTTTTTGGATTAGCTCATCAAAAAGTGAGTTCTTTTTTGACCTTTAAAAAGAGGAGCACCAAGATATTTAATAGGAAGTTGTTGTTGAAAATTAGTTATTCTCAAGATTTGATTGGTCCTATTACTAGGGATTTTAGAAGAAGGAATGAAACAACTTTTTCCTTCGTTGAGAAAAAGGTCTCTTTCATTGCCAAATTTATTTAAAAGATTCTTAATAGTTTTAATGTGAGGAATTGAGGCATTGCAAAAGATTATAAAGTCATTAGCAAAACTAAGATGAGTGACAGGAAGTCCACCTTGAGTTCTATAAAACATCCTAGGATTATTGTAAAAAAGATCATTCTTGAAATGATGCATTTGCATTGATAATAAAAAGCTGATTACAATGTAGAAAAAAAGCTGCTAAAGAAAGCAAAAATAAGCTACTAACAGCATATTTCCTATCCTCCTCTAAAAGAGCAAAAAAATAGTGTGGTTATCTAGACTATGCCATACCAAATCAAAGGTAGTAGCTATATCTACACAAAAGTCTGCAAGAGTGTTGTTAGATCTATTTGTGTATGAAAAAATAACCTGGTGGAAGTTCTTCAAAAAATTGATGTCAGGAGCATCTAGAAGTCGGTTCTGCCATATTTCATTGTTAAGAGAAAGTTTGAGGTGATCCACCACACCTTTGTTATCCCCTTCAATGATAATGCCCTTGTATTTGGTCATCCATGGCTCAATAATTTTGCTAGTGTAGAGCATAGCTGCCAATTCAACTGATGTGCTGTCCTAATGCTGAAAACAATGACCCATTGCTTTAAGGAAGTTGCCATTTTCATCCCTTAGCACCACTGCAATACCGGCCAACCCATTGGGAAGGAGGGAGCCATCAACATTAGCCTTGATCCAGCCAGGAGGGGGAGGACACCCCAAATTTGGTTTGATCAGCCCATAGGGCTGGGTGATGTCCGATTGCTTTTGGAGAGGATAAGAGGAAGAATGTGTGATGGAGCTTAGAATCGTAATAGTCTTGGGGTACCATGGGCGCGGTGGGTCTTAGCGTCGGGTTCTCCAAACCTGGTAAACAATTGCACAATACATTCTACCCAACATAAGTTATCATTGCATACCTCAATGAGAGCTTGGAGTAAATTTTGCAGGTTGCTAAAAATTGGGATTGAACAGCCCCAATTTGCCAAAATCTGGATTATGTTGCTACTAATGGAACATTGAACAGTAATATGTTCAGTAGTCTCTTCCTGATTACACCCCCAAGGGCAAAGGGTGGTATTAGTTAATCCCCGACGAGCAAGACAAGCATAAGTCGGCAAGGAATCCTTAATGAGCTGCCACCAAAACAACTTTTCTCTAGGAGGAAGTTTCAAATTCTGCAACTTGTATGGCCAATCTGAAATTTCAGCAAACTAGATTTTGTATAATATGGAAGTGAGAGTTGTCCCCATGGGTGCCTTGATGAGCTCTGGGATGTCATTTTGATGCTCCTCCACAAAAGGAATGTTGGAAATGAGATCAGCAAGGTCTGGAACAAATAGGGTATGCAAATTTTTAGTATTCCATCTTTTAACTTCAGCAATTAGATTTTCTACCTTCCATTCCTCCATGCACTCCATGTTGAGAAAGGTAGGCCATTTGGAAAGAGGAAGGTCTGAAATCCAAGTAGAGTTTAGGAAGTCCACCTCTTTCCCATTGTTAATCTTCCATTTTAGATTTTGGTTCAAGCTGTGAGCACCATCCTGGATAATTTTCCAGCAATTGGAGTCCCCCCGTTTAGGTTCCCTTAGCCAAGGGTTCAGCCCATACTTTTCAATCAAGCATTTGTGGAGTAGCATGTTAGGTTTAGAGAGGAATTCCCAAGCCAATCTAGCCTTTAGGGGGCCATTCCAGTTAAAAAAGATCATTCAGACTCCTTGATAGATATTCAACAGTAATAATAAAAAGAGAGGGGGATAGGGGATCCCCTTGTCTCAAACCATGCTTTGAAGGGAAAAAAACTAGGGTTTTACCATTCATCATGATAACAGAAAAGCATTTGTAATGCAATTTTTGATGAGGCGGATAAAATAATAAGAAAACCCAAGCAAATAAAGAATTTGAAAGAGGAAATCCCAAGAGAGGTTGTCAAAAGCTTTAGTGATGTCCAGTTTAAAAAGGATGTTACCACCTCTGATAGGGATGTCAATGTCATGAATTAGCTCTTATGCTAGAAGTATGTTATCTGATATTGCTCTACCTTTAACGAAGCTAGTTTGGTTGGGGAAATTAATTTTAGGCAGTATTGAACTAATTCTATTAGCAATTAATTTAACAATGAGTTTATGAAAAAAGGTGCAAAGGCTGATCGTTCTAAAATTGCCCCAAGATTCAGGATTATTATTTTGGGAATGAGAACAATGGAAGTGCTAGAAAAATATCTAGGTAAAGGGTTACCCTCGAAAAAATCAGCAACTGCATCAATAAGGTCAGTCTTAATAATAGGCCAACAATGTTGAAAGAATTGAGTCAGCCTTCAGGGCCAGCAACAGAATTAGTGTTCATGCTATTGAGAATGCTACCAATCTCACCATAAGATCGAGTAAGTGGTTTTCATCATTAGAGATGGAGATCAAATGTTTGTTGGAGATGGCTTCTAAGGAGGGGTTGTTGTTTAATAAATTTTGAAAATGATGTATGACAGAATCTTTAATATCATTATTATTAGTAATCCAGGTTTTGTTATCATTTTTGATTTTTTTAATAGAGTTTAAGGCTTTTCTTTTTTTAAAAAAAAGAGCTTCGAAATACCTTGTGTTTCTGTCACCATCAGCAATATGTTTGCTTGTAACCATTTGGCTCCAGTAGGTTTCCTCCATATTCTGATAATTAATCAAGTTATCTTTAGTTGCATTCAATTCATCAAGCTTATTAGAGTCAGTCAAAATAGCATCTTCAAGAGAGCAAAAAAGTTGTTCCATATTTTTGAGATTTGCAAAAAGATTTTTAAAATGATGCTTGTTCCACCAATTTAGATTTTGTTTAAGCCTTTTTAGCTTAAGCCAAAGGTGAATCATGCCTTTAACAATTATCGATGAATTGTGTGCCAATTAATGGAAACAACATTAATGAAATCACTATGTTGGATCCACATATTTTGGAATCAAAAAAGTAGGGGAGGATAGTCTAGTGGAGGATTTTTATAGAAATCAAAAGTGGAGCATGGTCGATAAAGTTTTGCTTAAATGTTCAACAAGTAAGAGGCCATTGATTGATCCAAAGAGAATTAATGAGGGTCCTATCAAGCCGCCAAAGTATTATGCCACGTGTGTGGAACCGAAAAACCAATATCAATCGATTATAATCAAGAATCATATTAGAAAAGTCTTCCATGGAATGAATGTTAGAGCAACTTCCCTTATTTAGAAGCGAATATAGTGTTGAAATCACCACCAACCAACCAAGGTTTGTTGACAGAGGAGGAAAAGGTTCTTAAGTTATCCCAAAGGATGCTCTTACCAGTTCTATTACAAGAAGCATAAATAAAGGAACCAAGAGCGAAAAATTCACCCAATGAGATTTGAACATTAACCAATTGATGAAGGTCATCAAAGATAGAGATGTTGACTAGATTATTCCAAAAACACCAAATTTTATTACTAATATTATAAAAGGAGTTTTGAAAGCCAAGAATTCTAGCAACGAGTAATCTTAGAAGAGTGTGAATGGTTCAATAACAACAAGTAAGGCTATGCTATGAGTGCGGCAAAGGCTTCTAACATGATTGTGGACATTGAGAGTCCCAATTCCCCTAACATTCCAAATAAGTAAATTAATCATAATAAATTAGAAGAAAAGAAGAAAGATAACAGAAGGATATGGAAAAATAAGAAGAAGAAAGACACATGATGTAATCATTTATGGGAAGCTAGAAAAGATCTAGTGGTTCTAGTGGAGCTATTAGTGAACATTCTAGCTTTAAAGGATTTTTTCTTAGTAATAGTTTGAAAAGGTCTATCTATGTCCAAAGTATCTCCATCCGAGAGAGATTGATTTATGAAATTTAGAGTAGGGCCAATATCTGTCAAAACATTCTTAATTGTAATTTCCCCTTCTTCAGTGTCAAAATTAAAATGAGGAATTGGGTTAGCTTGAGTATCACTCTGAAGGGTAAGATAAGGAGAAGTTGTAAAGCCATTAATAGCATAATTTCCATTTTCAGTTTCAAAAATACTTTTTGGATTTTGTTCCACTACCAAAAAGTCAACATTTTTCAAATTTTGAACTTTCATCAAATGGGCACTTTCAGAATTAGTTTTCAGATTTTGATCTGAGCTAAAGTTCCCATTCAAGTCACCACAAGGGTTCATATGAGTCTCGTCAGGTTCACTAGCCAAAAGAGGTAAGGTAGAATGAATCAAGGTATTGTTTAGAGGAACCAAAGTGTTATATAAGAAGCAATAATAGGTAAGTTATCATTGCCCTCCTCATGAACCACATGAGCCATATTATTAACCTATGAATGCTCTCCAATAGACAAATTAGTAGATAATAATCCCTTTTGAGGAACTTTAGGCACATAAGCCAATTTATTGGTTTTTCATTTGCTAGAGGGATTAGGATACAATTTAATCTTTTAAGATGAGAATGCAACACAAAGCATTCAGAATGATCATAACCATGAATCTTGTAGTTCGTGAAAAAATAGGGAAATTTTCAAATTTCACTTTTTGATTATAGCCAAATTTCTCAAAGCGATCCATACTTCTTTTGGATACTTTTTGGTAATATCAATCTCAAATAAAATACGAGCAACTGATGGCCGTGATCTCACAGTAGTGGCCTGATCAATTTGGAGAGACCGACCAAAGAGAGTCCCAACCGCAAAGAGGATTTCATGTGTAACGTAATGTATTCTCATATTAGGAAGGGCAAGCCATAGAGGAACAATAGGGATTCTCTTTACATGAA
Organism: Cymbidium sinense; assembly: GCA_021442155.1. Classification (NCBI taxonomy): domain Eukaryota; kingdom Viridiplantae; phylum Streptophyta; class Magnoliopsida; order Asparagales; family Orchidaceae; genus Cymbidium; species Cymbidium sinense. The sequence goes on along the minus strand of CM038214.1, from coordinate 4,313,480 downwards.
AATGAGGAGACCATTTCAAAAGTCTCATTTGATAATTATACATAAAGTAGGAGCGAGCAAAAAACTCTTGAGTATTCTAAGTCATTAGATACGAATAAAGATATGCCTAGGATCAATCAATGATGGTGAAAATGCCGAGCTTTAGGCTATGAAAAAGGATCGGATGTTATCAAGAGTTGGGTGACGTAAGGAAAATTTACCAAGAGAAAGAAAATTAATTTTTCCACGCCAAGATCCGAGCACATTACAGGCATTCCGAAAAGATGTTGAAATCAAATTGATCAAGCATTAGAGGAAGTGTTCTTACCAGATAATGCATCCTTGAAGGACTTAAGTAATGGATGGAGTGGATCCATAATACCTTGATGGGCAATTAGGTAGGTTTTTGTTTATTTAGTTTATTTTTTATTTATTTTATTTTTATTTTTATTTAGGTTTATTTTTTATTTTTATTTAGTTTAGTTTATTTATTTAAGTTTAGGTTTTTTATTTTAGTTTTCTTTTCAGGTTTAGGTTTAGGTTTATGTTTATTTTTTAGTGTTGTATTATTTTGATTTATTTTTTAGGTTTAGGTTTAATTTATTATTTTTTGGTTTAGGTTTAGGTTTTTATTTTATTTTCTTAGGTTTAGGTTTTAGGTTTTTATTTTAGCTTTATTTTTAGGTTTTATTTTTTTAGTTTAGGTTTAGGTTTATTTTTAGTATATTTTATTTTATTTAGTTTAGAGTTTAGGTTTAGTTTTTTTTGGTTTAGGTTTTAGTTTTTTTCATTATTTTAGTTTAGTTTATTTTAGTTTAGGTTTAGATTTATTTTGTTTTATTTATCTTATTTTTATTTTAGGTTTAGGTTTTTTTTTAGTTTAGGGTTTACATTTTCTTTTTTATTTATTTTTAGGTTTATTTTTTAGGTTTAGGTTTTTATTTAGTTTGTATTTTATTTTAGGTTAATTTTATTTTAATTTTACATTTGGTTTTTATTTTATTTAGGTTTTTTATACTTAGGTTTATTTTATTTTTTTGTTTAGTTTAAGTTTTTATTTATTTTATTTTGGTTTATTTTATTTTATTTTTAAGTTTAGGTTTAGGTTTTATTTTGGGTTTTCATTTTATTTTATTTTATTTAGGTTTAGGTTTTTTTATTCATTTTATTTTTAGGTTTTATTTAGTTTAGGTTTAGTTTATTAAGTTTTATGGTTTAGGGTTTAGGGTTTAGGGTTTAGGTTTAAGGTTTTAGGGTTTAGGGTTTTAGGGTTTAGGGTTTAGGTTAGGGTTTAGGGTTTAAGGTTTAGGTTTAGTGTTTAGGCTTTTTAGGTTTAGGGTTTTAGGGTTTAGGCTTTAGGATTTAGGTGCTTAGCTTAGTTAGTTTAAGGTTTAGGAGTTTAGGCTTTAGTTTAGGGTTTATGGGTGTAAGGTTAAGCAGGTTTAGGATTTTAGGTTTTAGTTTAGCTTTAGGGTTTAGGGTTAAGTCAGGTTTAGTTTAGGGTTTAGGTTTAAGTTGTTAGGTTTATAGTTTTAGATTTTAGGGTTTGGGGTTTTGTGTTTAGGGTTTAAAGTTTAGGGTTTTAGAGTTTAGGGTTTTAGGGTTTAGTGTTTAGGATTTTAGGGTTTACAGTTTAGGGTATAGGGTTGTAGGTTTAGGGTTTAAGGTTAATTTTAGGGTTTAGGGTTAATTTTATGGTTTAGAGTTTAGTGTTTAGGTTTAGTTCTATGGTTTAAGGTTAGAGTTTTATTTTATTTATTTTTTTAAATTAAATAAAGTGGTAGGTTTCATTTTGTTAAGTTTATTTCTTATTTATTTTAGTTTTTTATTTTTTATTTTCTTTTAGGTTTATTTTTATTTTTTATTTTTATTTAGTTTAGTTTATTTATTTTAATTTTATTTCTTTTAGTTTAGATTTTTTATTTTAGTTTATTTTTTAGGTTTTGGTTTAGGTTTATGTTTATTTTTTAGTTTAGTTTTTTTATTTAATTTTTTAGGTATAGGTTTTATTTTACATTTTTTGATTTAGGTTTGGTTTATATTTTATTTTTCTGGTTTACATTTTAGGTTTTTATTTTAAGTTTATTTTAGGTTTTATTTTTCAGTTTAGGTTGAATTTTAGTTTATTTTATTTTATTTATTTTAGGTATAGGTTTATGTTTAGTTTATTTTAGGTTTAGGTATAAGTTTAATTTATTTTAGTTTAGTTTATTTTAGCTTAGGTTTAGGTTTATTTTATTTTTTTTTAAGTTTAGTTTTGTTTTAAGTTTAGATTTTGGTTTTTTTATTATTTATTTATTTTTAGGTTTTATTTTTTGGTTTATTTTTTAGGTTTAGGTTTTATTTAGTTTTTATTTTATTTTAGGTTTATTTTGTTTTAATTTTAGTTTTAGTTTTATTTTAGGTTTTATATTTTTAAGTTTAGTTTTGGGTTTAGTTTTTTTTTTCTTAGTTTAGGTTTTAGGTTTTATTTTTTATTTATTTTAAGTTTTATTTTTTAGGTTTTGTTTAGGTTTAGGTATTAATTTAGTTTTTATTTTATTTTATTTAAAGATCATTTTAGGTTTATTTTTTTATTTAGGTTTTTAATTCTTAAGTTTATTTTATTTATAAAATTTTGTTTAGGTTTATTTTAAGTTAGGTTTATTTTAAGCTTTATTTTATTTTAGTTTATTTTTATTATTTTATTTTTAAGTTTATGTTTAAATTTTAGTTTAGGTTTATATTTTATTTTTGATTTTTATTTTTATTAGGTTTAGGTTTATTTATTTATTTATTTTTTAGGTTATATTTAGTTTAGGTTTAGGTTTTCTAGTGTTTAGAGTTTAGGGTTTTGGGTTTAAGGTTTAGGGTTTTAGGGTTTAAGGTTTATGGTTAAGATTTAGGGTTTAGGGTTTAGGGTTTAGTGTTTAGGCTTTAGGGTTTAGGGTTTTAGGGTTTAGGTTTAAGGTTTAAGGTTAGGGTTACTTTGGGTTTAGGGTTTAAGGTTTAGACTTTAGGGGTTTAGGGTTTTAGGGTTTAAGATTAGTTTAGTATTTAATGTTTAGGTTGTTAGGGTTTAGGGTTTAGGATTTAGTGTTTAGGGAGCTTGAGCTTAGGGTTAGGGTTTAGGGTTTAAGGTTTTGAGGGTTTAGGGTTTAGGGTTTAGGGTTTAGGGTTTAGAGTTTAGGGTTTAGGGTTAGTTTAGGGTTTAGGGTTTAGGGTTAATTTAAGAGTTTAGAATTAGAGGTTTTATTTATTTTATTTATTTATTTTTTAAAAAATTAAGTATACTGGTACGTTCAAGTTTTTTAAGTTTATTTTTTATTTATTTTAGTTTATTTTATTTTTTTTATTTTGATTTAGGTTTATTTTTATTTTTTTTATTTTGTTTATTTATTTTAGTTTAGGTTTTTTATTTTAGTTTATTTTTTAGGTTTAGGTTTATGTTTATGTTTATTTTTCATTTAGTTTTATTTATATTTTATTTTTAGGTTTTGATTTTATTTTTTATTTATAGGTTTAGGTTTAGGTTTTTTTATTTTATTTTTTTAGGTTTAGGTTTTATGTTTATTTTTAGGTTTTATTTTTTAATTTAGGCTTAGGTTTATTTTTAGTTTACTTTATTTTGTTTAGTTTAGGTTTAGGTTTAGATTTAGTTTATTTTACGTTTAGGTTTAGGTTATATTTATTTTAGTTTAGGTTTAGGTTTATTATATTTTTATCTTAGGTTTAGGTTTTTTTTTTAGTTTAGGGTTTAGGTTTTTTTAGGTTTTATTTTTAAGTTTATTTTTTTAGGTTTAGGTTTTTCTTTAGTTTTTATTTTATTTTATTTTAGGTTTATTTTATACTTATTTTAGTTTTAATTTTGATTTGTTTTATGTTTTTTATTTTATAATTTAGTTTAGGTTTTTCTTTATTTTATTTTATTTTAGTTTTAATTTTATTTACTTTTAAGGTTTAGGTTTGGTTTTAGTTTATGTTTCTATTTTATTTTATTTTTTATTTTATTTTTGTTTAGGTTTTTTTATTTATTTTGTTTTAGGTTTTATTTAGTTTAGGTTTTGGTTATTATCTTTTTAGGGTTTAGTGTTTGTTTAGGGTTTAGGGTTCTTTCTAGTTTAGGGTTTAAGGTTTAGGGTTTAAGGTTTTTAGGGTTTAGTGTATAGCATTTAGGGTTTAGGTTTTAGGTTTAAGTTTAAGGTTTAGGGTTTTTTATTTTCTTTTTTTTTAATAGAGATCAAATTCATATTTAACATTTTTTCTTTTTTATTTCATCAACCAACACACCGAGTTTTCTAAGACACAACTGATGACGTAGATCAAAAATGAGCACGCATAGACAAAAGCAAAAAACCATAGATAACTAGAACCGTCTCTACTATAAAGACACAGTTCCATAAGCAATAGATTGGATCGACCGTTATTCAGTTTTTATTTTACTTAGGTTTTTCATTCTTAGGTTTATTTTTTATGTTTAGTTTAAGTTTATATTTATTTTATTTTAGTTTATTTTATTTTATTTTGATTTACATTTAGGTTTTAGTTTAGGTTTCTATTTTATTTTATTTTATATTTTATTTAGGTTTAGCATTATATATATATATATATTATATTTAGGTTTTATTTAGTTTTGATTTAGGTTTTTAAGTATTTAGGGTTTAGGGTTTTAGTGTTCAGGGTTTAGGGTTAGGGTTTAGAGCTTAGGGTTTAGGGTTTAATGTTTAGGCTTTAGGGTTTAGGGTCAACTTAGTGTTTAGGTTTTTTTTAATTAAGTAAACAGGTAGGTTTAGGTTTATTTAGTTTATTTTTTATTTATTTTTGTTTATTTTATTTTTTTATTTTTATTTATGTTTATTTTTACTCAGTTTAGTTTATTTATTTTAGGATTATTTATTTTTGTTTAGGTTTTTTATTTTAGTATATTTTTTAGGTTTAGGTTTAGATTTAGGTTTATTTTTTAGTTGAGTTTTATTTTAATTTTAATTTTTATGTTTTGGTTTTATTTTTTATTTTTAGGTTTACATTTAGGTTTTTATTTTATTTTTTTTTAGGTTTTATTTTTTAGTTTAGGTTTAGGTTTACTTTTAGTTTATTTTATTTTATTTAGTTTAGGTTTAAGTTTAGCTTTAGTTTACTTTAGGTTTAGGTTTAGGTTTTTTTTATATTAGTTTAGTTTATTTTAGTTTAGGTTTAGTTTATTTTATTTTTATTTTAGGTTTAGGTTTCCCTTATTTATTTATTTATTTTTAGGTTTATTTTTTATCTTTAGGATTTTATTTAGTTTTTATTTTATTTTATTTTAGGATTATTTTAGTTTTATTTTATATAGGTTTTTTATTCTTAGGTTTATTTTATTTTTTTGTTTAGTTTAGGTTATTATATATTTTATTTTAGTTTATTTTTATTAATATATTTTATTTTGTTTTATTTGAGGTTTAGGTTTAAGTTTTATATTAAGTTTTTATTTTATTTTACTTTTCAAGTTTATTTAGGTTTATTTTTTATATTTATTTTATTTTTAATTTTTTTTTAGTTTAGGTTTAGGTTTTTAGGTTTTTAAGGTTTAGGGTTTAGGGTTTTATGGTTTATGATTTATGGTTTGATTTGGGTTTTAGTGTTTAGTCCAGGTTTTTTTTTTGTTTAAACTTTGGTTTAAGGTTTAGGTTTTTTAGGGTTTAGGGTTTAAGGCTTAGCGTTAGATTAGGGTTTAAGGTTAGTTTAGGATTTAAGGTTTAAGGTTTAGGGTTTAGTCTTTAGGGTTTAGAGTTTTTACGATTTAGGGTTTGGGTTTAGTAGTTTAGGGTTTAGTTAAGGTTTTAGGGTTTAGTTTAGTTTTAGGGTTTAGGGTTAGTGGTTTAGTTTAGGTTTTGAGTTTTAGGTTTTTCGGTTTCAGGTTTAGGGTTAGTTTAAGTTTTAGCATTTGTGATTTAGGGTTTAGGGTTTTTTACGGTTTAGGGTTTAGGGTTTAAGGTTGTAGGTCTAGGGTTGTAGGTTTAGGGTTTAGGGTTTAGGGTTAGTTTTAAAGTTTAGGATTTAGGGTTTAGAATTTATGGTTGGGGGTTTAGGGTTTAGATTTTTTTAATTAGGTAAACCGATAGTTTAGGTTTATTTAGTTTATTTTTTATTTATTTTAGTTTATTTTATTTTTTATTTTTATTTAGGTTTATTCTTAATTTTTATTTAGTTTAGTTTATTTATTTTAGGTTTATTTATTTTAGTTTAGGTTTTTCATTTTAATTTATTTTTTTTAATTTAGGGTTTCAGATTAGGATTATGTTTATTTTTTAGTTTGGTTTTTTTATTTTTTTATTTTTAGGTTTAGGTTTAGGTTTAGGTTTTATTTAGTTTAGGTTCGGTTCTCGATGAATTATATCAGATAATTCAAGAGCACTAAAACTAACAGCTTTTCCCAGAGACACATCATAGATTGGAGATATTCCACCAACTATTATCCGAGGATAAATGGCTTAGCAGAAGCCATCAATAAAACTCTCATCTAGATATTATAGAAGACACTTGACGACAACAAGCAGTAATGGCATGAGCAGTTAGTTGAAGCCTTGTGGGCTTACTGCACCACATACATGACTCCTACTCAATTTACTCCTTTCTCCTTAATGTATGAGTCTGAAGTAGTTCAATCGTTAGAAGTCTAACTCTCATCATTAAGGATAATTATCGGTAGTAAAATCATAATGTAGAAGAATGCCAAGTTGTGGTTAGAAGAGCTCAATGGTTTGGAGGAGAGATGCCTCCGAGCATGCTAGAACCTCGAGTTATATAAAACTAAAATGATTCAAGCTCATAACAAGTTGGTTCACCCAAGAGATTTTCAAGAGAGCTTGTTTTAATTCTAAGGAGACTAATTGTTCCTATCAAAAGATGGGAGGAAAGTTTGAACCCACTTGGGAAAGCCCTTTCTCCATAGAAAAGGCCTACCAAGGAGTATCTTATCAGCTTATAAATTGTAAAGAAGAGCGCCCTATGCTTCCAATCAACGGGCACTACCTGAAGAAATATTATCCATAAATCTTGTTTGAACATAATTATCAATAAAACTTCATTCCATTTAAAATTCCATCTCTTCATATTAGTTAAAAATATCTTTGCTTGTTAATCCGCCATGATGTGTTTAGGGTAGGTGTAAGGAACCCAAGTGACATCCTCTCTTACACAACACCAACACAAACTACACACAACCACATATAAAACAACACATATCTTTTATCTCGAGCTATTTTGATCTGGGAGTAAGCCCCCTATGGCTCTCACTCATTAGCTACTCTAGCTCGGGCTGATGGTTACCCTTTTATCTCATCACCCCAGTGGTCCCTTATTCAGGAGAATGTAAGTCTGCTATGCTGTTCTTCCTAACTTGACCGTTGCACACCGATGAGTGTCTTGTTAGCATGGTAGGCCTTACTGTGAAGTTAGTAAGCTACCCCCATGGTGGCTCTATGCCTTCTTCTTAAACTAGCTATCGTGAACTGACTTGGTTGAGTATATATGACAAACACACAAATTCATATATTTTATCTCAGGCTATTTTGATGTGGGATAATCCCCCTTGTAGCACTCACTCATTAGCTACTCCAGGTCTGGCTGACATGCTACTTTGGTAGTGTGTCACCCTAGCAGTTACTTGTTTGGTGGATGTAAGTCTACAGGCTTTCTTCCTAACTTGTTAGTTTGGTAGGCCTTATTTTAGTTTAGGTTTAAGTTATATTTATTTTAGTTTAGTTTATTTTAGTTTAGGTTTAGGTTTATTTTATTTTTATTTTAAGTTTAGGTTTTATTTTTTATTTATTTTTAGATTTTATTTTTTAGATTTTTTTAGGTTTAGATATTTTATTTATTATTTTATTTTAGGTTTTATTTTAGGTTTTATTTTATTTTAGGTTTAGGTTTTTTTATTTTATTTTAGTTTACTTTTATTTTTTATCTAAGTTTATTAGGTTTAATTTAGGTTTTTTATTTATTTATTTATATTTTATTTAATTTATTTTATTATTGTTTATTTAGTTTTGGTTTTAGGTTTTAGGTTTTAGGGTTTAGCATTTAGGGTTTAGGGTTTACGATTTAAGGTTTAGGGTTTAGGGTTAAGGGTTAAGGTTTTAAGATTTAGGGTTTAGGGTTTAGGGTTTTTAGGTTTTAGGGCTTAGTGATTTGGTTTTAGGACTATGGTTCAGGTTTTAATTTAGGTTTTAGGGTATTTGTTTTTTTTAACAGAGAACAAATTTAGATTCAACATTTCTACATTTTGGTTTCATCAACCAAGTAACATACCAAGTTTTCTATGACACAAATGACGACATAAATAAAAAATGAGCGCTCATAGAGCAAATCAAAAAGCTAACAAAATTAGAACCATCTCTACTATAAAGACATTGTTCCATAAGCAGCAGATTAGATCGGCCATTTTTCAGTTTCTTCAGTTCCCATCAGACCACCCCGGTCTCTCAAGTAGTGGGATCCACCATCATATCACGATCTCTTTCCTTCCACCACCATTTATAATCTCCATCGCTCCTGCCTCCAAAACCACCACTGCTCCGACCACCACCTCCATATCTACCACCACCTCTAGATCCCCCACCACCACTGCGATAACCTCCACCTCCACTTCCAAATCTAGACTGAGCCTGGTTGACGGTGATGTTCATGCCATCAAAGTTCTGCCCATACTTAGGGTTTGGGTTTAGATTTAGGTTTATTATGTTTTAGGATTTAGAATTATTTTTTAATTTATTTAGTTACTTTAGGTTTAGGTTTAGGGTTTTAGGTTTAGGGTAAAGGGTTAGGGTTTAGGGTTTAGGGTTTAGGGTTTAGGGTTTAAGGTTTAGGGTTTAAGGTTTAAGGTTTAGGGTTTTAGGGTTTATGGTTTTAGGGTTTAGGGTTTAAGGTTTTTAGGGTTTAGGGTTTAGCATTTAGGGTTTTGGGTTTAGGATTTAGGGTTTAAGGTTATTTTTTTTAATTAAAACCAAGAGGTTTATATTTATTTAATATATTTAGTTTATTTTTATTTAATTTAGTTTACTTTATTTTTTCTTTTTATTTAGGTTTAATTTTTCTTTTTATTTACTTTAGTTTATTTATTTTAAGTTTATGTACTTTAGTTTATTTTTTATATCTATGTTTAATTTTTAGTGGAGTTTTATTTTTATTTTCTTTTTTAGGTTTTATTTTGTATTTTTAGGTATAGGTATAGGTTTTCTTTTATTTTTTTTAAGTTTAGGTTTGATGCTTTTATTTAAATTTTTTATTTAGATTTTGGTTTATTTTAAATTATTTTATTTAATTTTATTTAGGCTTAAGTTTAATTTAGGTTCAGGTTTAGTTTTATTTATTTTAGTTTAGTTTAGGTTTAGGTTAATTTTATTTTGTTAATTTTATTTTTATTTTAGGTTTATGTTTTTTTTAGTTTAGGTTTTTTTTAGTTTAGGGTTTATGTTTTAATTTTCTTTTATTTTTAGGTTTAATTTTTAGGTTTACATTTTTATTTAGTTTTAATTTTTTATTTTAGGTTTATTTTATTTTTATTTTATGTTTAGCTTTTATTTAATTTAGGTTTTTTATTTTTAGGTTTATTTTATTTTATTTAGTTTAATTTATGTTTTTATTTATTTTATTTTAGTTTATTTTTATTTTTTTATTTTATTTTATATTTAGGATTAGGTTTAGGTTTTTGTTTAGGTTTTTATTTTATTTATTTTATTTTTAGGTTTTATTTAGTTTAATTTTTTAGGGTTTAGGGTTTAGGTTTTAGGGTTTTAGGTTTATGGTTTAGGGTTTTAGGGATTAGGATCAGGGTTAGGGTTTAGGGTTTAAGATTTAGGGTTTAGGGCTTTGGAATTAAGGTTTAGGGATTAGGGTTAGGGTTTAGAGTTTAAATTTAGGGTTTAGGGTTTAGGGTTTGTTTAGAGTTTAGGGTTTAGGATTTTAGGGTTTAGGGTTTAGGGTTAGCTTTAGGGTTTAGGGTTTAGGTTTAGGGTTTAGTGTTTAGAATTTAGGGTTTAGGATTTACGGTTATAGGTTTATGATTGTAGGTTTAGGGTTTCGAGTTTAGTGTTAGTTTTAGGGTGGAGGTTTTTTTTAAAAAAAAATTAAGTAATTGGTAGGTTTAGGTTTATTTAGTTTTTTAGTTTATTTTTTATTTATCTTAGTTTATTTTATTATTTATTTTTATTTAATTTAGTTTATTTATTTTAGTTTAGGTTTTTTATTTTAGTTTATTTTTTAAGTTTAAATTTAGGTTTATATTTTTTTTTAGTTTAGTTTAAGTTTTTATTTATTATATATATTTTTTTATTTTATTTAATTTTTATGTATATGTTTAGGTTTTAGTTTAGGTTTTATTTTATATTATTTTTTATTTTATTTACGTTTGGGTTTATTTATTTTATTTTTTATATTTCATTTAGTTTAGGTTTACATTTTAAGGTTTTTAGGGGTTTAGGGTTTAAGGTTTAAGGTTAGAGGGTTTTAGGGTTTAGGGTTTAGGGTTTAGGGTTAGGTTTAGGGTTTAGTGTTTTTTATGGTTTAGGAGGTTTAGGGTTAGGGTTTAAGGTTAGCCTAGGTTTAGGGTTAGTTTAGCCCTTAGGGTTTAGGGTTTAGGGTTTAGGGTTTAAGGTTTATGGTTTATAATTTAAAGGTTTTAGCATTTAGTGTTTAGGGTTTAGGGTTGTTTAGTTGAAGGTTTAGGTTTTAGGTTTAGGGTTTATAGTTTTGGTTTATAGTTTAGGTTTAGGGTTTGGTTTAGGGTTTATATTTTGAGTTTAGTTTAGGGTTTATGGTTTTATGGTTTTAGGTGTAGGTTTAGGATTTATAGGGTTTAGGGTTTGATTTAGTTTAAGTCTGAGATTAAAATTTTAGGGTTTAGTGTTTAGTGTTTAAGATTAAGGTAAGGGATTTGGGTTTAGGGTTTAAGGTTTAGTGTTTAGGGTTTATAATTTAGGTTTAGGATTTACTATTATAGGTTTAGGGTTTCGGGTTTAGTGTTAGTTTTAGGGTTTAGGGTTTGTTTGTTTAAAAAATAAAATTAGTAGGTTTAGGTTTATTTAGTTTTTTTAGTTTATTTTTATTTATCTTAGTTTATTTTATTATTTATTTTATTTAGTTTAGTTTATTTATTTTAGTTTAGGTTGTTTATATTAGTTTATTATTTAGGTTAAGGTTTAGGTTTATATTTATTTTTTAGTTTAGTTTAGGTTTTTATTTATTTTATTTTAGTTTATTTTATTTTTTTTATTTTATTTATAAGTTTAGGTTTTATTTTATTTTATTATTTATTTTATTTTGGTTTAGGTTTTATTTATTTTATTTTTAGGTTTTATTAGTTTAGGTTTTACATTTTAGGTTTTAGGGGTTTAGGGTTTAGGTTTAAGGTTGGAGGGTTTCTGATTTAGTGTTTAGAGTTAGGGTTTACGTTTTAGGTTTTAAGGTTTAGGGTTTATTATTTTTATGATTTAATGTTTAAGATTTAGGGTTTAGGGTTTAAGGTTAGCTTAGGTTTAGGGTTAGTTTAGCATTTAGGGTTTAGGGTTTAGGGTTTAGGGTTTAAGGTTTAGGGTTTAAGGTTTATGGTTTACAATTTAAAATTTTTAGCATTTAGGGTTTAGGGTTTAGGTTAATTTAGATTTGAAGGTTTAGGGTTTTAGGGTTTAGGGTTTATGGTTTAGGGTTTAAGGTCTGGGGTTTTAGGGTTTATATTTTTAGGGTTTAGGGTTTAGGGTTAGGGTTTAGGGTTTAAGGTTTACAATTTTTTAGGGTGTTGGGTTTAGGATTTATAGGGTTTAGGGTTTAGGGTTTAGGGTTAGTTTAGAGTAGAGGGTTTAGCATTTTTGGGTTTAGGGTTTAGTGTTGAAGATTAGGGTAAGGGTTTAGGGTTTAGAATTTAAAGTTTAGGGTTTATGGTTTAAGGTTTAGGGTTTAGTGTTTAAAGTTTTGGTTTTTTTTATCTAAATTAACTAAATCGGTAGGTTTAAGTTTATTTAGTTTATTTTTATTTATTTTATTTTATTTTATTTTTTATTTTTATTTAGGTTTATTTTTTATTTTTATTTAGTTTAGTTTTTTATTTTAGTTTAGGTTTTTCTATTTTAGTTTATTTTTTAGGTTTAGGTTTAGGTTTATGCTTATTTTTTTATTTAGTTTTAATTTTATATTATTTATTAAGTTTAGGTTTTATTTCCTTATTTACCTGATGGAGGCGAAGAAGAGTTCAATATGCGCCACTAGTGGGATGGAAGGCTTGTTGTTGTTGTTGTTGTTGTTGTATTATTTTCAAAGAGGGGGATCTTTACTTAGCAAATTTAGGTATGCTAAATAAAGTCCAAATTTATTTTGAAAAATGAAGCTCTCATTTAACAAATTTGGGTATGTCAAATGGGAGTCAATTATGTTTTATTTTTCAAAGATGAAATTTTGTTTTGTGTATGATTATTGCTTTTTTTAAAAGAAAGAAATTCTAACTTAACACATGTGGAATGTGTTGAGTGGAATTTCAAATGGTGTAATTTTATTTGGAAATAAAGCCTCCATCCAACATATTGAATGGAGAGGCTTATTTTCAAATTTGTAATTTTTGAAAAGAAAGAAGTTCTAACTTCAACATATGTGAGAAATGCTGAAATGGAATTTCAATGTTATGATATGATTTTATTTGAAAATGAAATCTTCTTTCAATAAATTTGGGTATATTGAAAGAGAATTGTTCATTTTCAAATATGTGTTTTTTGAAAAGGTGATTTTTTATTTTGTTTTTTTAAAGATGATTATTGATTTTATTTTTGAAAAGATGATTCTTGATTTTATTTTGGAAAAGATGGTTGCTGATTTTATTTTTGAAAACATGACTGCTGATTTGGTTTTTTAAAAAGATGATTGTTGATTTTATTTTTTTTGAAAAGATGATTTTTGATTTTTGATTTGAAATGAAGTCTTCATTCAACAAATTTAGATATATTGAATGAAGGATGTTCATTTGTAATTTTTGAAATAGATGATTTTTTATTTTTTTTAAATGATCCTACATGTAACAATCATGAGGATTGTTAGATGAGGTTGAAATATTTTATCATGTATATTTTGAAAAAGAACTTTTTGGAAATTGTTGTTTTTTAAAGGATTTAATTTTCTTTATTTTTTTTTTTGGAATGAACCTTTCCTTACCATAGAAATGGTAAGGAGGAAGTCTTTAGTTATTTCTTTTTATTAAATTTTGATTTTCACCTATTAGGGGAACCCAATAGGGGTTTCAAGACCTACATGGAGTGATGTCCTAAAACCTAAAGGATGTTAGCTAGCTTTGCTTAAGAATGAAATAAACTAAGTGCCAACAGAAAAGAAGGATAGTCTGATTCATGTGAAATACATCCACTATCGATACTTGGAGACAATGATCATTTACCAAAGATGGAGAAAGGAACTACCCAGTTGAGTCACTAGAAAATCTATAGTGAAATATTTTCATCTTCATCTATCTTTTGGAAAAAAAATAAAGACAAAAATATACACTTGGTGAACACCACGTAGATCCGTAGATTTTCTCATTAGGGTGATCGGGTACAACATTGAGGAATAATGTGCTATCTCGAGAGACAGAAGTCACCATCCTATAATGGACCTAATCACCTAATGAGAACTCCGATGGACTATGGGTCTTCAGATGTGTTAGAGATTCTTCCCCTACTTTACATGGAAAAATAAATAGGGTTTAGGGTTTAGGGTTTAAGATTTTTTTAATAGAAAACAAATTTAGATTCAACATTTATTTTTTTTATTTCATCAACCAAGTATCACGCCAAGTTTTTTAAGACATAAGAAATGGCATAGATCAAAAATGAGCACCCATAGAGCAAATCAAAAACCCCATGATAAGTAGAACCATCTCTCTATGAAGAAGACACAATTCTATAAGCAAGCATCGGATCCATTCTTCTATTTCTCTAGTTCCCATCAGAATCTTCCCCACCTCTCTAGTAGCGAGATTCGCCATTACATCCCCGATCTCTCTCTAAACCACCACCATGGCTGTAACCTTTGTCCCTCCTCCCACCTCCATAACCACCACTACTCTGACCACCACCTCCATATCCACCAGCACTTCCAAATCCAGCACCACCACTGTGATAATCGCCACCTCCACCTTTGATTACACAACCAGAACTAGATAGATCTTAGTTGATGGTGATGTTCCTGCCATCGAGGTTCCTTGCATTCTTTGGGTTTAGGGTTAGTTTAAGGTTAGTTTAGGTTTTATGGTTTAGTATTTAGGGGTTTGGGTTTGGGGTTTAGTGTTTAGGGTTTTAGGTTTTAGGGTTTAGGTTTTGGTTTTGGTTTAGGTTTTAGGGTTTAGGGTTTTATGGTTTAGGGGTGATTTAGGGGTTTAGGGTTTAAGGCTTAGGGTTTTAGGGTTTAGAGTTTAGGGTTTAGGGTTTAGTGTTGTAGGTTTATGGTTGTAGGTTTAGGGTTTAGGGATTAGGGATTAGGGTTTAGGGTTTAGTGTTTAGGGTTTTAGGGTTTAGAGTTTAGGATTTAGGGTTTAGGGTTTAGGGTATAGGGTTGTAGGTTTATGGTTGTAGGTTTAGGGTTTAGGATTTACGATTTAGGATTTAGGGGTTAGGGTTTTTTTTAATTAAGTAAATGGGTAGGTTTAGGTTTAATTAGTTTATTTTTTATTTATTTGATTTGATTTGATTTTTTCATTTTAATTTAGGTTTATTCTTTTTAATTTAGTTTAGTTTATTTATTTTAGGTTTATTTATTTTAGTTTATGTATTTTATTTTAGTTTATTTTTTAGTTTAGATTATTTTAGTTAAGTTTTATATTTATTTTATTTTTTTATGTTTAGGTTTTAAGGTTTATGTATAGGTTTTTATTTTATTTTTTAAGGTTTATGTCTTAGTTTTTTATTTTTAGTTTATTTTTAGGTTTTATTTTTTAATTTAGGTTAAAGTTTATTTTTAGTTTATTTTATTTTATTTAATTTCAATTTAAGTTTAGCTTTAGGTTTAGGTTTTTTTAATTTGGTTTAGTTTATTTTAGTTTAGGTTTAGGTTTATTTTATTTTATTTATTTTATATATTTTTTAGGTTTAGGATTTTTTTTAGTTTAGGGTTAAGGTTTTATATTTTATTTATTTTTAGGTTTTATTTTTAGATTTATTTTTTAGGTTTAGGTTTTTATTTAATTATTATTATTTTTTTTTTTAAAGTTTGGTTTTTATTTTATTTAGGTTTTTTATTTTTTAGTTTAGTTTAGGTTTTTATTTCTTTTATTTTAGTTTAGTTTTTATTTTTTATTTTATTTTTATTTTAGATTTAGGTTTAAGTTTAGGTTTAGGTTTAGGATTTAGTTTATGTTTTTATTTATTTTATTTTATTTTGGTTAGGTTTTTTTAATTATTTTATTTTTTAGTTTTATTTAGTTTAGGTTTAGGTTTTTAGCTTTTTAGGGTTTAGGGTCTACGATTTATGATTTAGGGTTAATTTAGGGTTTTGAGTTTAGGGTTTAGGGTTTGGGGTTTATTATTTTGGGTTTTGGGTTTAGAGTTTAGGTTTTAGTATTTAGGTTTTAGGTATAGGGTTTAAGTTTTAGTTTAGGGTTTAGTATTTAGGGTATAGGATTTAGGGTTTAGGGTTTATGTTTTTTTTAACAGAGAATAAATTCATATTCAACATTTCTTCTTTTTTTATTTCAACCAAGTAGCCAAGTTTTTTAAGACACAAATGATGACATAGATAAAAATGAGCATCCATAGAAAATCAAAACCCTAGATAAGTAAAACCATCTCTATGTAAAAGCAGTTCCATATGCAACATATCGGATCAATTATTCTTCAGTTTTTCTAGATCCCATCAGAACCACCCCTCTCTCTAGTGATGCGCCATCATATCGCCAATCTCTCCCTCTGCCACCACCACGGTTGTAACCTTCGCTCCTCCAGCATCCATAATCACCAATGCTCCATCCACCACCTCCATATCCCACACTAGATCCCCCACTTTTGATATTGCTGCCGCCTCGCCTTTGCCTCCTCACCGGTCTAGGCAACTGATGTGATGTTCCCACCATCAGGTTACCACATTCGGTTAAGGTTGGTTGGGTTTAGTTTAGCATTAGGTTAATTTTGGGTTAAGGTTTAAGGTTAGTTTTGGGTTTAAGGTTTATGGTTTGGTTTAGGGTTTAGGGTTTGGTTTTAAGGTTTAGGGTATAGGGTTTAGGGGCTTTTTAGGTTTTAGGTTTTAATTTAGGTTTAGGGTTTAGGGTTTGGGGTTTAGGTTTGTGTGGGTTTCTGACTTAGGATTTTTGGTTTAGGGTTTAGGATTTTAGGGTTTAGAGTTTAGTTTAGGGTTGTAGATTTAGGGTTGTAGGTTTAAGGTTTAGGGTTTCAGGTTAGTTTTAGGGTTTAGGGCTTAGGGTTTAGGATTTAGGGTTTATAGGTTTTAAAAAAAATTAAGGTAACTCGGAGGTTTAGGTTTATTTAGTTTATTTAGCTTATTTTTTATTTGTTTGAGTTTATTTTATTTATTTATCCTTATTTAGGTTTATTTTTTATTTTTATTTCATTTAGTTTATTTAATTTAGATTTATTTATTTTAGTTTACTTTTTAGGTTTAGGTTTATTTTTTAGTTGAATTTATTTATTTTTTATATATGGCTTAGGTTTTATTTTTTATTTTTAGGTTTAGGTTTAAGTTTATATTTTATTTTGTTAGGTTTTGGTTTTAGGATTTTATTTTTGGTTTATTTTTTTGTTTAGGTTTAGATTTATTTTGAGTTTATTTTATTTTATTTAGTTTAGGTTTATGTTTTATTTATTTTAGTTTAGTTTATTTCATTTTAAGTTTAAGTTTACTTTATATTTGTTTATTTTATTTTTATTTTAGGTTTAGGTTATTTTTAGTTTAGGGTTTAGGTTTTTTTTTTTGGTTTTATTTTTAAGTTTATTTTTTAGGTTAAGGTTTTTATTTAGTTCTTATTTTATTTTATTTTAGGTTTATTTTATTTTTATTTTACGTTTTGTTTTTATTTTATTTTGGTTTTTTATTCTTAAGTTTATTTTTATTTTTATTTTGTTTAGTTTAGGTTTTTATTTATTTTATTTTTTATTTTGTTTTATTTTTAGGTTTAGGTTTTAATTTAAGTGTTTAATTTATTTTAGTTTTTATTTTAGGTTTATTTTTAGGTTTTATTTTTTTATTTAGATTTAGATTTATTTTTAGTTTATTTTATTTTATTTAGTTTAGGGTTTAGGTTTAAGTTTTATTTATTTTAGTTTAGGTTCAGGTTTATTTTATTTTTATTTTAAGTTTAGTTTTTTTTAGTTTAGGGTTTAGGTTTTATTATTTATTTATTTTTAGGTTTATTTTTCAGGTTTAGGTTTTTATTTAGTTTTTATTTTAGGTTTATTTTAAGTTTATTTTATTTTAATTTTATGTTTAGTTTTTATTTAGGAAGTTCATGAACTATTGATTTGGAGCTCAGCTTTGATCAAAGTCCCACCTTCGGTGGTCGGGAAGCTTGGGAGATGATTTGTTCTTGCTGGATGGGGCCTAGGGAAGGTGCGTACAAAGTTAATGTGAGTTTGATAGAGAAATGGGGATGTTACATTGGAAATGGGAGTGTCCTATTTCGGGATGAATCAGAATGGCATTTTTTGATCGAGGAACGAGCTTGGGAGCTTAGAGAATGGCACTAGTGGCTCATCTTGGGTAGCTGGAGCTTTGAGGAATAATTTTTTGTGTGGAAATGAGAGAGTGTATACCCCCTTCATCTTGATCGAACGGTGGGATATGGTTTGGCATCTAGTGATCGTCCGACCATCTGAGGGAGTCATGGGTGGCAAAAGGAGGTGAGTTCAGCTTGGTTGGTTGAAGGTGTGGAGGTATGCCAAGGGGAATCATGGCCTATGGTTTTCAAATGCTCCAATGGAAAGGGTAAGGTGATTTTACCTCTTATGGGTCATGGGACTCAAACCAAACATTGGGTTGGGCAATGTCTTAGGTGCCTAGGTGGACCATTAGGAGAGTACTGAGTGGCCAAGAAAAGGAAATGGCCACTACATGGGTGATTTGTCTCATGTGATGACCTTGAACTAGAGTAGAATGATCATTTGGCTTTGGATTTGATTTTGGAAAATTTGAAATGAGCTGAAAGTGGGTTAGCCCAAATTTTAAGTTAATTGGAGTTGATTTGGTTAGGTTTTGCTCAGTTTTACTCATTTAGGTCAGATTGGGTTAGGTTGGATTGAGTTGACCAATTGGTCAAATTGGGTCAAACCAAGGGTTGGGTCATGTTCATATGATCATTTGGGATGTTTTGGTTCAATTGGTTTGGTTTTTTTTGGGTTAGATTTGATTTTGGCTCATTTGATTTCATTTGGGTCAAATGGGTTAAGTTGACCAATTTGACCAAATTGGCCAAATTGGCTTGGGTTGGGTCTTGGTTTGGGTTTAGTTGACCAATTGAAGATGATTGTAGTCTTTGGTTTTAGTTAATTTGGACTTGGTTTTGATTTAGGCCAACTTGAACCTTTAGGTAACTTTTGGCTAAGTAGGTCAATTAAGTTCAATTAGGTCCAATCATTGCTTTGGTCAAGTTCAATAATCAATTTAGAATGAACTTGAGCCATTGGTTGCAATCAATTTGGTTTATATTTTGATTTGACCCAATTTGGTCTTTTAGGTCAATTTGGGTCAACTTTGGTCAAGAGGGCCAATTGGGTTTGGTTTCACTCAATTGAAAGTCAAGTCTCATCAAATATTGATTTTGATTTGGTAAGAATCATTGGATTTAAGGGATTTATCTTAGGTTGCAATATGGCTAGTTTGGGTTCATATGGGTTAAGGGGATGACTTAGTTTGACCTAATTTGTGACAATTGATCAACCTACGGTGATCGACAATCATGATTAGAGGTTTTGATGAGCTTGGTTCAATCCAATTTGGGTAGGATTAGAACTTGACTCAAATTTATCAAATTGGCCACTTTGGGTCAAGTGGACCAATTCGGTTAGTTTGCTAGATTTTGGGTTGAGTTTAATTTATTTGAGTTTATATATGGATTTGGGATTGATATATAAATTCAATTGCAATTGGCTTGGGTTCAAATGGGTTTTAATTCATTTGAACATTTCAAGTCAAAAGGGTTAAGTTGGGTTTGACTTAGGTTGATTTTGGTTTGTCTTGATGATTGTAGATTTCATTTATATTTATGAATATGGTTAAAGGTATGACTGATTCATGAGAAAATAAATTAAATTTGGGTTTTGGAATAAGAAAATTTGTCTAAGTCCAAGGAGTTGTGCCATGTGGCTTAGGTTTGCATTTTGATTTGGTTTGATTTAGTTTTGATAATTTAAATGTTTATTTAATTTAAATTTGTGAAGATGATTAAAAACATGAATGATTTGTGAGAAAATCAATTGATTTAGACTTGATTTGGATTAAGATTTGGCTAAGTCCATGGGATAGGTCATATGTCTTAGGAAGGGTTTTGATTTAATTTTATTTAGTTTTATTTAGTTTTGATCATTTCAATGTAGATTTAATTTATATTTAGGAAGATGATTGAAGATATAAATTGATTATGAGAAAATCAAATGATTTTAGATTGATTTGAATTAAGATTTGGCTAAGTCCGTGGGATAGGTCATATGGCTTAGGAAGGGTTTCAAGTTTGGATTTGATCATGGGATTCAATCATTTGGTTTTGGAATTTGGGTTTGGTTTTGGATTTGAATTTGATGTCTGAATTTAACTTGAGGTTTGGTTTGAGAAGGTGAACATGGATTGGATTTGGGTTGTAGGGTAGGTGGATTATCCTAATCCCTAATGCATAACCTAATCCTATGGTTAAATCTTCTAACTCTTTATGCTTAGGTTAAGTGTTTACCAAATTGTTAGAAGTGTCTTATGACTAAGCAAGTCTTACCATCCAGAAGAGTCTAAGATGTGAAGGTTAAATTCGCACTCCAAAAATGAAGTCAACAGAACTTAGGCTCCATAGTGTTGCCCTTGGAGATAGATGATTGGAAGATCGAAGTCAAACTCAGATACCTCTTTCAACGCTTTGCTTGGGAGACCATGGATACATGAGAACAACATAGTTACATCTTCTCTACATTAGTGTATGAAGTTCATGAGAGGTGGGATCATCTATTGTGTCAAAGGAGATCCCAAGCCATTTATAGTTCACAAGATTGGCATATATGAGGATGTGGCTTACTACATCCCTCAAAATCAACAAGTCTATTCTCATGAACTTGGCCAAAGTTTATAAATAAAAAAAAAGAAAAAGAAAAAGGAAAAGAAAATAAAAAAGAAAGAGAAAAGATAAAATAAAAAGAAAATAGAAAATGAAAAAGAAAATAAAAGAGAGAGGAAATAGACTTGGAGGAGGAAGTGGAGCCTGACATCAGATTCCACCCACAGTTCATTACTCCATTTGAACATATGGGTAGGACGACCTAGCCTCCACTAGGTAAAGGAAGAGACTAGTTCAGAGGAAGTCCCAGGGGTACAAACCCTCCTTATTAGCTACCTAATAGAAGATATGTCCCTACTTGTACACTTGCTATCCATATAGACTTAGAATCTAGTTCATAAGATGAGTCTTATATGGTTAGCACACCAGCCAGCTCTTCTCAACAGTAGATTCCCTTAGAGGTGACACTTTAGCCAGATAGGGAGGAAGACTGGGCTCCATAGCAAAGCATATGTATATCCAAGTCTATATGTGAAATAGTTAGGAATCCATTGGGAACCTTAGCTCTAACCCCACTTTCCTCTCAAAAAGTTGAAGGTTTTCTAGTTAAGGAATCCCCTAAGTCATCCACAAGTGTGAAGACTCAAAGATTTTTCTGGGAGGATCATCTTCAAGTAAAGAAGTTGATGTATAATTTGAGGATGATTTATATAGAGATTTAATAGAATTACCTTTGGATTTATACTTGACTTGTGTTCATAATTTAGCAAAGAAAGGGTTAATCCCACATACTTGGTCAAAGCATAGGTCAGATTACATCGAAAGAATATGGAAGAACAAATGCAAAAGCTCTCAATCAAGACTGACTATCATTGTATAGTGGGTCCAATCGATGA
Organism: Cymbidium sinense; assembly: GCA_021442155.1. Classification (NCBI taxonomy): domain Eukaryota; kingdom Viridiplantae; phylum Streptophyta; class Magnoliopsida; order Asparagales; family Orchidaceae; genus Cymbidium; species Cymbidium sinense. The sequence goes on along the minus strand of CM038214.1, from coordinate 4,292,414 downwards.
TGATGATTATTGTTTAGTCATCACCATTCATTTGAAATTTAATAGGTTCTTTTCAAATCACATTAACTCATATGAGGTGCTGTGCTTAGAAACTTTAGGTGATCCAAATAATTTTGAAGTCCAAGATGCACAACCAGAGTTCGAAGAAGAGATCAAGTCAACCATTGATGAGCTCAAGGAAATCAACATAGGAACTAAAGAAGATTCACACCCGACATTCATCAGTTCTTTATCGAATGAAATTAAAACCAATGACTTAGTTAAGCTATTGACTGAGTTTAAGGATTGCTTTGCATCAACTTATGAAGAGATGCCTAATTGGCTCCTAATGTAGTAGTCCATAAACTAGCAATAGAGCCTACTAGTAACCCTATCAAACAAGCTCCTAGACACATGCAATTAGACATAGAACAACAAGTCATTTATGAAGTCAAGAAATTGATCAATGTTGGTTTCATCTAGGACGCAAAATACCCTACCTGGTTAGCCAACATCATCCCAATTATAAGAAAGAATGGCCAAATTCATATATGCATCAATTTTAGGGATTTAAATAAGGCATGCCCAAAAGATGAATTTCCACTACCAATCCCATAGCTGGTGGTGGACACTGCCTCATCTCATGCAATCTTCTCTTTCATGGATGGCTCATTTGGATTTAACCAAATAAGATGGTCCTTGAAGATGAAAGAAACCCTACTTTTAGAACCCCAATTGAAATTTATTTCTATAAGGTCCCTGATCGAAACTATTTCTTTAAGGTCATGCCTTTCAACTTTAAAAATACCAATGCTACATACTAGCATGCTATGACTCAAATCTTTGATGAACTCTTTCATCATCAAGTCAAGTGCTATGTCGATGATCTCATGGTCAAAAGTAGAAAAGGAAGACCATCTTATTGAATTGAGAGTGGTTTTGAATAGTTAAGATTATTTAACCTTAAAATGAACCCCAGTGTTAATTGAGTAGCTTGAAAATTACTTGGGTTTGTTGTCGACAGGAATCAAAATCAATCGAGAAGATTAAGGCAATATTAGAATTGCCACACCTAAAATTTTAACTCAACTCAAATCATTCCAAGGGTGGTTGGCATATCTTTATATCCAACCTATCTGGAAGATGTCAACCATTCTTAGCACTTGTCAAAAAGGATGTCAAGTTCAAATGGGATGACAAGTGTGAGCATGCCTTCGAACACATCAAGTGTTACCTGATGATGCCACAAGTTCTAGTAGCCCCTGTCCCGAACAAATTGCTCATACTTTACACTGCTACATAAAATGTCTACCTTAGTGCTTTGTTGGCCCAAGCCAACAATGAAGCAAAGGAAAATGCATTCTACTACCTCAGTCATCGTCTAATCCATGTTGAGGCTAATTATCCACTCATTGAGAAGCATTTTTGAGCTATAATCTTTGCATCCCAAAAGCTACAGCAATCCCAAAAGCCACAGCACTACATGCTTCCTCATAAGGTGAACCTAATCTCTAGGATCAATCCACTATAGTATCTTATGACATGGACAATGCTATCCGAAAAGTTGGCATGATAGTCCATGATCTTTTAGTAGTTTTACATTACCTTTGTACCCATCCATGCGGTGAAAGGACAAGCACTAGAAAATTTCTTAGTAGCACACCCACTTCTTCCTGACTCTCTGCTTAGTGATGATCTCCCCATTGAATAAATCATGAACTTATGGAATACTAGAATTCACCATTGGGAGATGTACTTTGATGGTCTGACTTCCTCTCAAAGAGGAGAAGAACCATAATCTACTATTCTAGGAGAGGCAGGGGTAGGAATAGTTCTCTTAACTCTAGACCATTATGTGATGAGATTCTCATATCAACTGTGCAATCCTTGCACCAACTATAAAGTTGAATATGAGGCTATGATTGTCGATCTGGAGTTAATCGTTAGTCTAAGCATCCAGAACATCAACATCTTTGGGGATTCTCAACTAATTATCAACCAAATTGCTGGGTCCTATAAGGTTATAAAGCCCAAGCGCCATCACTACCATAAGTACACCATGGAGTTGTTGGCCCAAATTCCAAACGTTACCATTTATAATATTCCTCGTGGAGAGAATGCTATAGTGTATGCTTTAGCCTATATTTGCAAGGACTTGGCATATCAAGAGGATGAGTCCATATCAATAAAGCTCTAAAATAGATAAGTCTTATCCCTTATTAGTATTAAACTCATAAAAATTACTCTCTTGAAGGGAGGTTGCCATTGCCAAGAAATATGACTTAGATTGTAGGTAACCATTCATGGATTACCTAAATAAAGGAAAACTACCTCAAGAGATGTCATAAGCCCATCAGATGAAGTAGAGAGCACTTTCCTATGCTCTTGTGGATAATGTCTTATCTAATATTACTATCGGATGTGATTACATTGTTTATATAAGCACAAAGCCCGTAAGATCGTGATCGAGGAACACTCAGGATTATGTGGAGCTAACCAATCTGGTCTGAAGATGAAAGCCAAGATCAAGATATTATGATACTACTGGCCATCGATGATCAAATATTGCATGGATATGGCTAGGTGATGACACCAATGTCAAAGACACGGTGTGCTCCTACACCAACCACCCAATATTTTATATTAGGCATCATGGCTACTCAAGTGTTGGGGTATCGACATAGTGGGTTCGATTGATCCTCCTTCTTCCAAGGGACATCAGTTCATCTTAGCTACTACTGACTACTTTTCCAAATTGGCAAAAGTGATTCTGCTCAGAGAGGTCACAGCTCAGCATGTGCTCCAATTTTTTAAGAACCATATCGTATATAGGTTTGGAGTGCCTCGATGAATTATTTCTGATAATTGTACTGCATTTAAGAGCACCGAGATCAACAACTTTTCTTGGAGACATAATATAGATTGGAGATATTCTACCATCAACTATTTGATGGCAAATGGCTTAGCAGAATTCTTCAACAAAGCTCTCATCCAAATACTAAAGAAGACACTCGACAATAACAAGTGACAGTGGCATTAGCAGCTAATTGAAGCATTATGGGCATACCACACCACATATAGAACTCTAACTCAGTCTACTCCTTTCTCCTTAATGTATGGGTATGAAGTCATTCTACCATTAGAAGTAAAACTTCCATCACTAAGGACAATTGTGGGCAGAAAGATCACAACAAAGCAGAACACCAAGTCGCGATTAGAAGAGCTTGAAGGTTTAGAGGAGAGATGCTTGTGGGCATTCCAAAACCTTGAGTTGTACAAAGCTAAAATGATTCATGCTCACAACAAGTTGGTCCATCCTAGAGCTTTTCAACTAAGAGAGCTTATTTTAGTTCTAAGGAGATCGATTGTTTCTCGTCGTAAGATTAGAGGCAAGTTTGAACCTACTTAGGAAGACCTTTTTTTTTTTGTAGAGAACGCTTATCAAGGAGGATCTTATCAGCTTATTAATCATAAGGGAGAGAGACCAATGCTTTCAATCAATGGGCTCTACTTAAAGAAATATTATAAATCATGTTTGAAAATAATAATCATTAATGAAAATTTTATCTTGAATTTAATCTCTTTCATGTTGAAAGTATTTTTGTTTGTGAATGCGGACAATGTGTTTAGTGTATGTGTAAGGAACCCAAGCGGCGTCCTATCTTTCATTGACACAACATAAATACAAACTACACAAAAATATATAAAATAAACACATATATTTTGTCTCGGGCTACTTTGAGTTGAGATGACGCCCCCAACCGCACTCACTCATTAGTTGCTCTAAGTCAAGCTAACGTGCTACCCAACTAGTGTGTCACCATAGTGGCCTTCTTTCTTTGGAGGATGTAAGTCTGCTACACTTTACTTCTTTACTTGGCCACTACACACTGATGAGCTCCTTGTTAGTTTGGTAGGTCCTACTATGTGGTGATATACCTCATGTTGACTTCATTTAAGAGGATGTGAGTCTGTATGCTTTTTCTTGGATTAGCCTTTGTGCACTTTGAGTATATTTGAGGTTTAGGATAAGTCCCCTAACAGTTCCTTCCCTCCTGACTACTTCAAGTATGGGTCCAGTCCTTTTTCGGGGCTCCCCTCTTAATAGTAGTTCTAGGTTAGATGGCATCGTCTCGATGATGATATCCCAATGATCATTTCCTCTTGAAAAGTTGTAAGCCTACATGCTTTCTTTTGATTGATCATTGTACGATGGGCACCTTAGGTTGGTTCTCACTATCTTTGATAGATACACCACTCATCTTGGATACACCTTAGGTTGGTTGGTTCTTGCACCTTAGAATACGCCACTCATGGTAGATGTAAGTTTCTTTTCTTCTTGAGTTGGCCATTTCTATAGGCTTTCTTTTCCGGGGCTCGGATAATGCCCCAGCAACCTCTCTTGTGGGCACTATATTTGGATCACATCTTTTGTGACCCCATTTAGACATTATTGAGTTACTATCATATTGGCGTTCCTTTCAGTAATCACCCACTGTGGTTAGAGAATCCATCATGTGGATGTGCGATTCTCTCTTGGTCGATATATTTGAGATAGGTCAAGTGACTTAGCCCTTCTCGTCGGTCCCTTGCACTTCAACGGGGTCCACATACATATATATATATATATATATATATATATATATATATATATATATATATATATATATATATATATATATATATTCTATGGGTTTGGAGGACACCCCTAGCAGTACCTTTTCCTAAGCAGGCATCCTATCTTTAGGGCATTATCAGCAAAACTCCCTATAGGAATCACCTAACTACTCTTGAGTTGATTTAAGTATCCAACGACATTCACTTAGTAGTTGCCCCTAAGTCGGGTTTGATTTATTGTGCTTCCAACATGTCACCCCAGTAGTTGTTCCCTGTTTTAGTAGATGTAAGTTTGTTATGCCTTCTTCCTAGCATAGCCATTATACACTGAAAGTAAACCCCTTAGGTTGGCTAGCTCTACCCCATGGCTAGTAGACTATCCCATTGGATTTATAAATCTGAGATAGGATAAGTCTGATATAACCACTTCTCTGGGTCCATGGGACAAGACATAATTAGATCTATCAAATTAGGCGATCTCACATCCCAGTGGATATGCCCTTTCAAAATCAAACTAAAACAAACCATATCAAATAACATGAAATTAAGATAAAATTAATCTTGATTACTTTTGAGTTGACATAAATCCCAACGACATTCACTTTATTGCTAAGTGTTTGATTTTTGCATCCACAGTCACCCAGTGGTTGTTCCTTGCTTTGGAAGATGTAAGTCTACTAGCCTTCTTCTAGCAGTTACCTGAAAAGCAACCCTTAGTTAGCTACCTCACCAATAAACTATCCCTTTGGATTTATAAACCTTAGGTAGGTCAAGGCATATAATATTAAGTGGGTCCATTGGAAAGGGTCTATACATTAACTCAGATTAAATTAAACCCAATCTGATTTTTCCCACTAGAGTTAAATCACACCTTTCTTCCCATATTAGTTTTAGGTTTATTTTAGTTTATTTTATTTTATTTTTTTTAGGTTTAGGTTTAGGTTTAGTTTATTTTAGGTTTAGGTTTAGGTTTTATTTATTTTAGTTTAGTTTATTTTAGTTTAGGTTTAGGTTCATTTTATTTTGTTTATTTTATTTTTATTTTAATTTAGTTTTTTTAGTTTAAGGTTTACATTTTATTTTTTATTTATTTTTAGGTTAATTTTTTAGGTTTAGATTTTTATTTAGCTTTTATTTTATGTTATTTTAGGTTTATTTTATTTTTAATTTATGTTTACTTTTTATTTTATTTAGGTATTTTATTCTTAGGTTTATTTTATTTTCTTAGTTTAGTTTAGGTTTTATTTATTTTATTTTAGTTTATTTTTATTTTTTATTTTATTTTATTTTAGGTTTAGGTTTTAGTTTAGGTTTTTATTTTAATTTATTTTTTCATTTTATTTAGGTTTAGGTATTTTTATTTATTTTATTTTTAGGTTTTATTTAGTTTAGGTTTATGTTTTTAGGTTTTTAGGGTTTAGGGTTTAGGATTTAGAGTTTATGGTTTAAGATTTTAGGGTTTAGAATTTTAGGGTTTAGGGTTTAGGGTTTAGTGTTAGAGTTTAGGGTTTAGGGTTTAGGGTTTAGTGTTTAGGGTTTAGGGTTTAGGATTTTTTTGTTCTTAATTAAAAGGAATTTATTGCTTAGAAAAATAGGTACAAGAAGACCATATTAGAGACTAAACTCAAAAAGAAAAAATGTTGCTTAAATGAGCTACAGTATCTAAAGAGTTTAGTCCCCTAATACATTAAACATCAATAAAGAAAAAATAAATAAAGATGATAGAGCTAAAAAAGCGAGCAAAAAAAGGGAAGAATCCACTAAGCTCCAAAAGAACCTCAAAGAGATGAAGATCCATAAGAAAGGAAACTTGCAACTAATTGAAGACAACTCCATCTAAGAAAAAGAGACCATGGTAAGACTCGACTCCCTCAAGAAAAAGGAGACCAACTAAAAAGAAAACCTGCAACCTGAAGGAAATCTCAGCTAGAAGGAGATCACAAAACATAAAGAGAAAAAAACTCAGGCTCAGATATGAGGAAAAAAAGGATAATCATAGTAATGAGGGGTATCAAATCCTAAGTGTATCCAGCTTCAAAGAAGGGTTACAAGTAGGAAAAGTCACCAGCCACAAAAATATCAAGGAAAAAATCCATCGTATCTTCATTGCCATCCTAGCAGGAGAAAATACATACCTATCATAATAGCCAACTAAAGAAAAGTGAAGCTAAGGAAGCAGAAAGAGAGAGGGAGACATATATAAAATTAACATAAATCAATCCCAACAAAACCAAATATGAACACCTCATTTAAATAGGGAGAAAAGAATCTCACGACTAAAAAAGAGAGTCCTCAAAGACAAATAGAGCCCACAACAACACCAATCCAAAGCCACCAAGGCACCAAGCCAACAGAGCCCATAAAAACACCAATCCAAAGCCACCAAGGAACCATGTCAACAAAGCCCACAACAACATCAATCCAAAGCTACCAAGGCACCAAAGGAAACTAAATAATAGAGCACCACATAAGAGCACCCAAGAAAATAGTCAGAGAAAGAAAACCAAACAAACCAAAAAAAAGAAGAAGCCCAACAGAAGCTAAAATAAATTGTTGGAGAAACAATAAATAATGGACAAACCACAAGGACAAAACCAACCTACCACCAAATAGAGCAAAAGCACCAACCAAAGGCAATAGGGAACAAAACAGATTACAAAACCAACCAGCCAAAGGGCACCCAAAAAAACCCAGCAAATAGGAAGCTAGAAACACCATGCCAGAAAGAGAAAAATTAGCCAAGAAGCTAATACTCCAGCTAGTAAGAAAACACACAGCAAAAGCTCAACCAATAGAGAAAAAACCAGCCTATTGCAAAAACCTCCTAAGGATAGAAGAGATTATTTCCAAGAAGCTTTGGAATGAGTAACCGTCGACAAGTGAGGAGGGGCATAAATTTGAACACTTTTTTTTCTTTTTCTACCTGTAAATAGTTTTATAACCATGCATTTTCTCCAAAAAATCTCCATTTAGAAATGAATCAGTATTGTTATAAAAGGCATGGGGATCAGTAGAGCCTATCAATTTCAAAGAATAGCATTTACAATCATCAACAACATTGGACAAAGGATAATCTAAAATATTATGCAATTTAGAATTAGAAGTTAAACAAGGAGCAGAAACAGCTTTATTAATATGACAATTATTAATATTTTCACCTTCCAATAAAATATGAAGAGTATCCTCCTCTTCATTCAAAAGAAAGAGAGAAGGAGAATCTAGATTTTCAATAATCTTCATGTAAAGGATTAAAATAAGATTCAAATCCCTTAGAAACACATAGCATATTACCAAAATTATGAACATAATTACCAACCATGGAAAAACCATCAGTTTGAACCAAAATAGAACTATTCACAATGAGATAATTGTCATGGGTATCTAAATCTTATTTTTTAAAAGAAGGATTGCCAATATTAACAAGATTGTCAAGACCAGAAGTTAAAATATCAGAAATAAGAACTTTCTTTTCACCACCATACTCAATCAAAGAAGGCAAAGAAATAGTCTCTTTCCCATGATCTAAAGTAGAAATTGGAGAAAGAGAAACAACGCCCAACTTATTGGAAGAAATGGTGTTAGCATCAATAATATTCAAACCATCATCATGAAAGGATTCATGCACAACATCCAAATAAATAAAATCATTAACCAAGCCTTTAAAGCCTTCCATTTAATAGAATCATCAAAAGAAACACTTAGAGCTTGATTTTTTATTAAAACTTTTTCAAAAACATCAAAATTACCTTCTACATTAGAAAAATCATTAATATGTAAAACTTTTTTAGAAGATTCAAAAATTTGGTTTTGAAAAATATTAGAATTTTCAAAAGCATATTTTCCTTTATCCAACTTGAGAGAATCGTCAATTTTTTTAGCAATTGAATTCTTGCTAGTGATTTTCTTCCTAAAAGAGGGATGAGCAATAAAGCATTCAAAAATTTTATGCCCATGAATCTTACAATGATTACAAAAATGGGAAAGTTCTCAAAATAATTTTTTTGAAAATAACCAGATTTCTCCATACCAAGCCATATTTCTTTCAAATACTTTTTAGTAATATCAATCTCTACAAGAATTCTAGCAACATACCGTCCAGAAGAAGCGCATTGCTTGATCAACTTGCAAAGGCCGACCAAAAATCTACTCAATAGCATAAAGAATCTGATGATTAAATAGATGAATCTGTAAGTTAGGTAAAGAAATTTAAATAGGAACAATAGGAGACTCTTCATTAACATTAAACATAGGCATCCACTTTAGAATACACACTTGACAATTAAAAACATGATAAGAACACCTAGAAAAAATTCTTCAATAATCAAGGTCATTAGAAAGTTTAATCAGAACATGCCTTGCACCAATTAGCCCAATAGAAAAAGAACCAGATAAATTTAAGCTTCGAAAAAAAGGAATGAATATCTTCCATCTTTGGCCATTTAAGTGAAAACTTTCCAATCAAAGAAAAAGAAAAATGCTCAGTTAATCTTTAACATCCTCATCTAAAATTATAATTGTCAGAGTACCTTTAAAAGTTGTATGAAGCAAATTCAAAGGAGGCTCGGTAGAGGAATTCTTACCAGCTAAAGCCTCTTTGAAAGATTTAGTAACAATAGGTAATTTAGAGGTAGGATTACCCAAAAAATCTAATGCCCTAGAGGGATCCATCGACACATGGGATTTACCCCATGGATTTGAAGAAGTTGACGCCATGAGTCATGGCATTATGATAAGACTAGGTCGAGATTATCCCAAGATCGATAATCTATAAGGAATCCAAGAGAGAAAGCGCTCAAAAACTCACTAAGAATGCGAAGGATCCTGAAATATATCAATAAGAGGGTTTAATTTAGTTTTAGGGTTTAGGTTTTAGGTTAAGTGTAGTTTTAGTTTAGTTTTAGTGTTTATTATTTATTATGGTTTAGTTTTATTTATCAATTAGTTTAATTTTATTGGTTAGTTTTTTTAGTAAGTTAGTTTATTAGTTTATTAGTTATTATTTTTAGGTTATTAGTTATTTATTATTAGTTTTATTATATTTATTATTAGTTTTAGTTTTTAATTAGTTATTATTACGTTTTAGTTTTTTTGTTTTATTAGTTTATTATTTATTAGTTTATTAGGTTTTATTAGTTAGTTATTAGTTAGTTTTAGTTTATTTTTATTATTAGTTTATTATTATTTTTAGTTATTATTATTAGTTTTATTAGCTTAGTTATTAGTTATTTTAGTTTAGTTTATTTTGTTATTATTAATTTTATTATTATTAGTTTTATTAGTTTAGGTTTAGGGGTTTAGTGTTTAGTTTATTTAGTTTTTATTATTATTATTATTATTATTATTATTATTATTATTATTATTATTATTATTAGTTACTTATTACTTATTTATTTAGTTAGCTTAGTTTTTATTAGTTAGTTATTATTCATTTTATTAGTTAGTTTTTATTTAGTTTATTATTATTTTTTAATTTAGTTAATTTAGTGTTAAGTTTAGTTTAGTTTTAGTTATTTATTATTTAGTTTATTATAATTAGTTTAGTTTAGTTAGTTTTTATGTTATTATGTTTTGTTATTATTTAGTGTTTTTTTTTATTATTAGTTTTAGTTTAGTTTATTTTTTATTATTAGTTATTAGTTTATTAATTTAGTTAGTTTTATTAGATTATTATTATTAGTTAGTTTATTAGGTTTGTTTTTTATCATTAAGTTTAGTTTATTTATTTAGGTTTTATTTATTATTTAGTTTATTATTAGTTTAGGTTTTTATTATCATTATTAGTTTAGTTATTAATTTTATTTAGTTTAGTTTATTATTAGTTTATTAGTTTAGTGTTAGTTATTATTATCTATTTAGTCTTAATTTATTAGTTATTTTAGTTTTATTATTAGTTTTAGTTATTATTATTTAATTAGTTTATTATTAAGTTTAGTTAGTTTCTTAGTTTATTAGTTTAGTTTAGTTATTAGTTTTAATTATTAGTTAGTTATTACTATTAGTTATTTCTTAGTTATTTAGTTAGTTTATTAGTTTTAGTTTATTAGTTATTAGTTTCAGTTTAGTTAGTTTAGTTACTATTAGTTTAGTTATTGGGTTTAGTTTTACTATTAGTTAGTTATTTAGTAGGTTAGTTATGTTTAGGGTTTAGGTTTGTTAGTTAGTTATTGTTATTAGTTAGTTAGTTATTAGGGTTTAGTTTAGTTAGTTTATTAGTTTTAATTTAGTTATTAGTTTAGGTTTAGTTTTTTTTGGTTAGTTTTATTAGTTTAGTTTATTTTTAGTTAATTTATTAGTGGGGTTTTTTTGTTTATGTTTAATTTAGTTATTAGTTTTTATTAGTTTAGTTAGTTTTTGTTATTATTGTTTATTAGTTTTTTATGTATTATTTAGTTTGTTTAGTTTAGTTAGTTTTATTAGTTTTATTTTATTTTTTTTTTTTATTATTAGTTTTTTTTTTTTTATTTTGTTTTAGTTTATTATTTATTTATTTAAGTTTTAGTTAATATAGTTTAGAGTTTTATTAGTTTATTATTAGGGTTTCGGGTTTAGGGTTTAGGGTTTTAGGTTTAGGGTTTTAGGGTTTAAGGTTTATGGTTTAGGGTTTAGGGTTTAAGCTTAGTTTTAGGGTTTAACATTAAGGGTTAGGGCTTTTTATATTTTTTTTAAATTTTTTTTTAATTTTTAGGGTTTAGGGTTTAGGGTTTAGGGTTTAGGTTTTAGGTTTAAGGTTCAGGTTTTAGTTTAGGGTTTAGGGTTTTTGGTTTTTTTTACAGAGAACAAATTCAGATTCAACATTTCTTCTTTTTGATTTCATCAACCAAGGAACACACCAACTTTTCTAAGACACAAGCAATGACATAAATAAAAATTAGCATGCATAGAGCAAATCAAAAACCTTAGATAACTAGAACCGTCTCTCATAAGTCATAGTTGTAGCGGTCATCGATGGTTCTTGGTTCTCTAGTTCCCCGCCACCTGGTCTCTCAGTAGCGGATCCACCATCATATGATCTCCACCACTACCGGCTTTAACCTCCATCCCTCCTCCCACCTCCATAACCACCCTTTGCTCGACCACCACCTTCATATCCACCAACACCTCGGATCCCTCACCACCACTCCGATAATCGCTGCATCCTCCTTCTCCTCCACCGCCAGATCTAAACTGACCATGGTTGACGATGATGTTCCCGCCATCAAGGTTCTGCCCATCTTAGAGTTTAAAGAGTAAATCCCCTATCTAAGTACATCCAAAAGCAAAAGAAGACATTAAAGCAATCAAAAGATACAAATAGATTAACATAAAAAGCCAAAGGAAGATTAGGGCCAATGCTCTACAGGACGTGAGAATGCATGACACTATGGAGCAAACCTACAAGAGGACAAGAGAGAAGCACCTGAAAAAATGTAAACGGAAAGAAATTAGAGTAGTTAAGGTAATACAGACATAATGATAAGTAAAAATAGCATAATCTGAGAATGATAGTAAAAAATTGTGATAGAGAAGGCTTTGGCTCAGTCACACCAAGTTGGGCGGATGCAAATATGTGCATCAAACTTATGAAGGGTTACATCACAAGAGCTACTACCAAACCAAAAGGGAGTGAAATCATCACAACCATCATAGCCAACAAACCTGTGAGAAGATAGCAGCCAATTGTTAAAAGTCTTATGGGCTTTATTACATGTAAACCTAAACAAAACTATATATAACATAGAGAGGAAATGGCAAAGGGCAGAAAGATAAGGGTCCCATGTAGGAAAATTATCATCAATATAGTCACCCTAACATGAGGATACTTATACATATGAAATAGGCCAGCATAAAAACCATCCACAAGAAAACTGCAGAAGAGGAAGCCTGCAAAAATCCTGCTAAGCAAGTCGATGAGCCTATAAGTAACACCATCCCAAACATATGATATATATATGAAGGCTAGTAACAAAAAGTAAAGTCAGAAAATGAGCCCAATCATAATAATGAATGCGATGTGAACAAACCCCTTATTAATATCCATATCATTAGTTGGCAAAAAGCAATTGTCAAGGAAGGAACTATAACCCAATGACAAAAATAGTACCAAATAAAGATAGTCAGAACTAAAGCTCCAGTAGCAGCATGCTGGATAAAAAATCAGATAATCCAAATGAACAAACAACCAAGATAGCAAGATAACAAAAGGCAGTTGCTGTAAATAGTACCACCCATTTAGAATAGACATTGCATTCCAAGAAGATAGTAGCACAAGCCTAACTAAACCCAGATGGGAATAGAAACAATAACAATTAATGTAGGTAAGGAAATGAGCGGCCACAAACAAGGGCAATGAAACCCAACCCCAACAACAAAATAGTTAGTGCAACATTAGAACCCACCAGAGGATAAATCAAAATGGGGATTCAAATTAGGGTCCTCATTAAAATCTAGAAAAAACAAGACAACAGATAACCAAGACAAAAATAGCCAAGACAACAGCAGCCAAGACAGCAAGAGCCAAGATAGCAAGGGACAACAAGATTTCCATAGAGCCTCTCAATCAGAGTAGACATTACAATAGTTAGTAACCAAGTAGATAGAGCATAGAAACATGGATTGAAAAAGCAGCAGCCCAGAAACCAATTAACAAAAATAATCAGAATAGCAAAATTAGAAATAACTTGCTCAACATAGGACCCTAAAGTCCTACAACCAACAAAAATATAGCCAACATTGGAATCTTAAGAAACAAGGATAGCAAATATCCAAGACAACAAATAACCAAGATAATGAAAATCAACTAGGCGGAACAACCCATTAGAATAAAGAGTGCAATATATACAAGTTTAAGCGAAGAAGATGGAGAAAAGCGATAAAGTAGTCCATAGAATTAGATGATAAGCATATAATAAACTAATAAGGAGATTCAAATCAAAATCCACCAAGCGGTCAACAACTTCAATAGGCTTGAACAAAACAAAAAACCAAAACCCGAAATTGCATGAGTATTAATCCAGTTTAGCCAGCGATTACCAACAAGGCGGCCAAAGTCCACCCATTGAGTAAATAGAGCTTATGTAAAGATCCAAATAATTGGATGGATAATCCAGGTTACGCACCATTTGAATAGAACAAGGGGATAAAATAGCGATAAATCGTGTTGCCTAGTTTTAATAAAATAATGGGAGAAATAAAAGACAAGAAATAATAACCACAAAGACAACTAGACAAGGACCCTAAAATCCAAAAGCCAACAGTGGTAGCAATAAAATAAAAATAACACCCACCATATAAAATTCCAATAAAAAATAGAGATGTAAAGTAGCAACACAAAGGGTTCAAAAGATAATCAACAGAAAAAACCTTCCAGATAAAGATGATCAAGCTAGCAGTTAAACCCACAACCACATGAAAGGAAAATTGAGAATCCATAAAGGAAGTCCAAACCTGCAAGGAATTAATAAAATTGAACAAGAAATTGCAAAATCTCTCTTGGCAGATTGGGAATATGAGGTTGTGCAAAACAATTAGCAATAAAACACCAACAACACCCTACTGAACTAGATAAACAACCCCAGTAACAACTTGTTGGATAAAAGACTCAATGATCCAGACCATCCAACAACCAAGAAAGAAAATAACAGCAAGTTGGCCATAAAACCAACCATTCAAATTATATAATGCATAAGTTAAAACCCAGATAGTTAAGGAAGAGGTCTGACCAAGACTAGCTGAACCAAGATGTAAAAAATAGTAGCTAGTGAAAACAGTAGCATCCTAGGTTTTAACAGCACAAACATTCAAAAAAATGAGAGATAAGAAATAGTCAAGCAGAAAAATAAAAGCCATCTTGCGTCCTCACATAGATGATAGTAAAATAAAATAAAACCGAAGCGACATGAGGAGCAATAATCCAGATCAGCCAACATCTAGGACAATAATTACCAACAAGCTGGATCTGCATAATTTTAACAGAGCCAAAAGCTAAAAACAACAAATTAATTGATTAGCAGTAGCCTAGATGAGAATAACAAAGATAGTCAGAAGAATAGCAGGCAACAAATAGCTAATAAACACAAGGTTAGCCAGCAGGACAGTGAATCTAGAAATCCAACAGCCATAGGTTAAAACAACACTACAATTATTGCAACCATAGGATAAGCAATAAAAGCGTAGAACAGAGCTATCATAAGGGTTCAAAGGGTATTATGAAATCCGAGAAATCAATTTAACTACTACCCTCAGAGAAATCATAGAAGGAATTCATTAAACAATACCAAACCAACAAAGAACCATTAATAATAACAAAGGTATTGCATTTTCTTTCCTTAAGTAGGGGTTAGCATATACATTCAGCAAATACATTAAACCAACTCCAAGATCAGCCTGCTGGACAAAGGGCCCAAAAGCCTAATAGCCAATAATTAAACATTTAACATAGATGTTGCATCCAGAAATAGCAAGACCCTAAACAAGGTTGGGATAATTAAACCAACAATAGATGCCACTTAGCTCAAAGGACCAACAAGGAGTAATATGATGATGCATACAAATTCCAAAGAAGGAAGCATTAACGTAAAATAGTAAAGGAAGTAAGCTCCTAATTAAAGCTAAGATAATTAAACCAACAACACGTTCCACAGAGATCAACAAGTAAACAACAAGGGATATCAGGTTGATGCATCAACAAAGACCAAAGAAATAATAGCAGTAAATAGAAAATGATCATGCAATAAAAAGAGGTATTGAAACAGTGAATCAATAGGTTAGATTAATTTTTGAGATAAAGAAACCCAGTATTGTCCAGGTTAACCAAGCCATGCAAATGTTTAGGAAGGGTTAGTTGATCAAAGAATTTTATTCCATCCAATCGGATTGGCGGATAATCCACATTACCCTCATTCCATACATGAGTGATTTTAAAGTAGAGTTGGGCAAGGAGAGTTCTAGTTTGCTTAAGAAGGTAGTACAATTCAATAGCCCATTTTGGTGGAAGTCAAGAGATCAATCGTGTGAAGGGCATCCACATCAATCAAATATTGAGCCAACCTTTTGAAGGAAAATCTCAAGAGCTTTGTACCGCCATGAGCTTAGCAAAAGGAATAGGCGGGGATTAAGGGGGTAAGCAAAGGCACATAGGACTTTTCCATTAAGATTTTTAAAATTCCACCCCACTGAACCTTTATGAGAGAGCCATCGGTGTTAACTTTAATAGTGTTAGCATGAGGTTTTACCCAATAAACAATCTTGTCATCTTTACAGATGTGGTGATCTGGCAAGTTAAAACCCAGTTTATTGGCCACAAATTTGCAACCTTTGAATTATTTGTATTTAATTAAATTGACATTAAACTAGTCACAAATTTTGTTTTTAGTTCTAGCAATTATCCTCATGTGATTCATAGGGATCTCATGATGTTTTGCATCATTTTGGTCCATCCATATGAACCAAATAAAAGTGATAGCAGTTATGACTTTAATGTGTCCTTTAATAGTGTTGTCAAAATAAACTTCAAGAAGTTGGTATAAATTTAAGGAGCCATTGAAAATGACAATGTTAAAGAGGTCATCATACCGAATCCAAAGTTTAGAAGCAATGGCCCCGTTAACAAAAATATGATTCACATTCTCAATGTGAAAATAGCATTGGCATTTTGAAGGTAATTGAAAACCTTTACCCCACAATAAGGAGTCCACAGGGATGAAGTTTTTCAAAATAGTAAGAATAGAATAAGAAGTAGG
>CM038214.1:3607899-3676001 GCA_021442155.1 Cymbidium sinense | reverse complement strand
AAAAAACACAAATGATATAATTAAGCGATAAAATAAAATAAAATAAAAACTAAATAAAATGTATGAACCTAAAATAAACCTAAAATAAATAAAAAAAATAAAACCTAAACCCTAAACTAAAAAGATAAACAACATAAAATAAAGATTAAACTATCCAAAAAAATAAAACCTAAAATAAATAAAATAAAAACTTAATACAGAACTAAATAAAAAAAAATAAAACTGAAAGAAAAATAAAAATAAAATAAGGATAACCTCATTAAAAAATAAAACTAAATGTAAACTAAAAATAAACTAAAATAAAAACCTAAACTAAAATAAATAAAAATTAAATAAACTAAAATAAAAAATATAAAATAAACTTAAATAAAAACATAAAATAAAATAAAATAAAATAATAAAAATAAAATAAATCTCTACCTAGTTTACTTAATTTAAAAAAAATAAACCACAAATCACGAACTAAACCAAACACACAACCCTAAACACTAATCAGCCTAAACCAAAAGCATAAACCTAAAAGCATAAACCACAAACACTAAACCTGAACTCTCAACCCTAAACCACAACCACAAAAAACCTAAAACAAAGTATATAGATAAATTTAAAAATAATCCTAAACTTTAAAACCTAATAAACCTAAACCTAAATCAAAACCTAGAATTGGCGGGAACCTTGATGGTAGGAACATCAATGTCAACCAAGCTTAGTTGAGATCTGACGGTGGAGAAGGTAGAGGCAGTGGTTATCCCAGTGCTGGTGGGGGATCTGGAGGTGCTAGTGGATATGGAGGTGGTGGTTGAAGAAGTGGTAGTTATGGAGGTGGGATGAATGATGGAGGTTTCTGTCATGGTGGTGGCGGAGGGAGAGATCAGGGATATGATGGTGGATCCCACTACTCGAGAGGCATGGGTGGTTCTGATCAGAACTGGAGAAAGTGAAGAATGGTGATCGATGCACTTCTTATGGGCTGTGTCTTTACAGTAGAGACGATTCTAGTTATGTATGGTTTTTGATTTATTCTTTGCATGCTCATTTTTTATCTATGTCGTCACTTGTGTATTAGAAAACTTGTTGTGTTACTTGGTTGAAGAAATCAAAAAGAAGAAATATTGTATTTGAATTTGTTCTCTATTAAAAAAACCAAAAACCCTATACCCTAAACTAAAACACAGACCACAAACCTAAACCCTAAACCTAAACCTTAAAATCCTAAACCTTAAAACCCCTAAACCTAAACCCACAAATCCACAAATAAAACCTAAACCATAAAAACCATAAAATAAACCTAAACCCATAAACCTAAACCCAAACCTAAATCAAAACTAATCCACGAACCTAAATAAAATAAAACATTAAAATAAAATAAACATAAATAAACTAAAAAAAATAATATAAAAATATAAACTAAAATTTGAACCTAAACTTAGACATAAAAGAAAATATAATAAAATTAGAAACTAAATTAAAATGAAATTAATAAAAAACCTAAAAATTTAAAAAAATAAAAATAAATAAAATTAAAACCTAAACCCTAAAACTAACAAAAAACCTAAACCTAAAATTAAAATAAAATAAAATAAACTAAACTAAAATAAACTAAACAAAATTAATAAACCTAACTAAACCTAAAAAATAAAATAAAATAAATAAAAAATAAACCTAAACTAAACTAAAAAAAAAAAAAGTAAAAAAATAAACCTAAAATAGAAACTAAAACCTAAATCTAAAAAAATAATATAAAACCTAGATTAGAACTAAAATAAAAATAAAATGAAACCTAAAATAAAATAAAAATAAAACTAAACTAAAATAAACCTAAATAAAACCTAAAAAAAATAAACTAAAATGAAACCTAAATTAAAATAAATAAACCTAAAATAAATAAACTAAACTAAAAAATAAAATAAAAAAAAATAACTAAAATAAAATAAACTAAAACACTAATTTGCTTAATTTAAAAGATAAAAAATAAAAGAAAACCGATAAAGACCTAAAAATAAATGCCACTAAATTAAGACAGCCCTAAGGCCTGACCTAACCTAAAAAAACCTAAACCCTAACCTGCCACTGAAGACCCCAAAAAAAACAAAGATAAAGATAAAACAAAATAACTAAATAAAAATAACTAATAAACCTAGCTACTTAGTTTTTAAATAAAATAAAAGAAAAAACCCTAACCATAATGACCCCATGCCTACTAAACCTAAAACCTAAAGCCTAAACCCTACCCTAAACCCTACCTAAACCCTCACAACCACAACCTGACCCTAAAACTACAAATATATAAAAAAAATTAATAAATTTAAAACCTAAAAATAAATAAATAAAAGAAAATAACCAAAAACCCTCTCCCCTCAGACCAAAACCCTAAACCATTTTTGGCCCAGAACTCAGGGTTAAGGAATCCTACTTTTCTTTTTTCTCTTTCTCATTTTAAGTTAATTTTCCAAATATTTCTTGGTTTGGCTTGAATCTTGACCTTTTCGATCCTTGTTTGGTTCTTAAACCATTTGCCATGGTGTCAGTTTCTATGAATACTTGGAGAAAACTAAATGCTCCAGCTACTCTGAATTGGGCTTTCAATTCTTTGGGTATAGTTAAACCTTTTGCCTCTAAATCCTTCAAAGTTTCCTTATCTACTAAGGATTCTTCATTTTTGTTGATATTTCATTAAACTTGGTTCATAAGACCTTCAAAGGTGTTATGGCTATTATGTGCTCTAATTTGGATATTGAAAAACTAGCCGAGCTTTTTGCAATCATAGCAAAACTTATGGCCATGAAGTGTAAGAATGTTTTGTTACTCATCAACATCTTAGGAAGAAAGTGGTTAAAGATCCTAAGGTTCTTTGGAAAAATTGGAGATTTAAAAGTAATAAAAGAAAAACTACTTTAAATGAAAATGGTGCTATGAGCGATATTATTGTTGTTTCTAATCTTTCCTAATGTTTAATAATGTTGTTCCCAATGTAAGTGGTAGTGATAAGCTTGTTAAAAATGCTTCTAAAACTATTTTGGAGAGTTATAAGGTTTCAGCTGCTATTATTTTTATTATTCTTTAAAATTTGCAAGTGGATGATTTACCTTTTTTATTTTTAGATTCTAAGGAGATTTGTGCTGCTAAAAATCTTACAAAAAATGGTTCTATTATTTTGCCTCAAAAAATCATTAAAAGAAAATCTTATTTTATCTTCTTTGAATCTGGGAAAGAATGATGGTATGGAGCTTGTTGATTATGTGCCAAGTGTTTGTTTGCTTAATAAATTTGTTTCTCCCCTTCTTTAACTATTATTACGGATGGTACATTGCTTATTCTTAGTGATTTAATGAATAAATAGGATTTGTCTTCTTGCAAATGGGATCTTCTTCTAAATCTATTGTTAATAATGATGATAAAACGTTTTCTAATGATGAATCAATGGAGAATGAGATCGATTTTCAAACTATTTTTATGAAAAAGGAAAAAACAATTTAAAAATTATCCTCCTAAACTTTCTAGATCTACTCGAACTTCTTCTTCTTCTTTGCCTAATAAAAATTAATGTTTAACTTACTCCTAAACTATTTGGAATGTGAGGGGCATTAGTACTCTTACTCTTAAGCATAGAATTAGGAATCTTTGTAGAATTTATAATGTTGGTTTCTTGGTTATTCGGAACCTCTTATTTTACTTCTAAAATAATGCATATGACGATGTTTGGTTTTAGCAACTTTTATTTCAATAGCAATAATAAGTTTTGGTTATTTTGGAATAATTCTCTTACTATTTATGTTATTAATGATTTTCATCAAGTTATTAATGTGGATATTTCATTTGGTGATTATGATGCTTTTGGCTCTTTTTTTTATCTTTGCTTGTTAGAGTTAGAGAGAATTCTTTGGGACCAATTATCTAGTTTTGCTTCTGTTGTTAATGATTCTTGGATTGTTGGTGGGAATTTCAATACGGTCCTTTCTTTGAATGAAAGGAAAAGGAGTTCTTTGCCAAATTTACATTCAATGGAAGATTTTGCAAATATGATTTTAGATTGTAATCTTCATGATGTTGGTTACATTGGTTCTTCATTTACTTTGAATAATCATAGATTGTGGCAATGGTGGATCGTGCATTCTTTAATAATTATTGGTTAAACCATTGGCCATTACCTTTGGTGGGGCATTGTAGTAGAACTCTATCTGATCATGCTCCTTTTTTGATTACTATTAAGGATGTTGTTCATAACAATAATATCATTAAAATATTTTATTTTCAAAATATGTGGTTACAAGATAAAAGTTTTCTTGATGTTATTTCTTATAATTAGTGCTCCTTTTTCTCGATGATTCGCATTTGGTATGATGAGGTTTTGGCTTAAGCTTAAAGGCTTAAGCATAATATCACATGGTGGAACAAAACTATTTTAAAATCTTTTGATAATATCAAGAATATGGAAATAAAAGTGAATGATTTGGAAGAACTTGTTATTACTAAATCTTCTTTTTGTTATAATCTTCTTTGAAAAGATAATCTCATTAATTTTAGAATATGGAGGAAACTTATTGGAGACAAAAGTTGCCTCAAAGCATCTTTCTAAGGGGCAAAGAAACATTAAATATTTTCATGCTTTGTTAATGAAAAAGAGAGTTCTTGGTCACTTTCATAAAATCAAGAACTTTGATAGTTCTTTATAAAAAAAGGATATATTTTCTTCTGCTCTTAATTATTTTAAAGATGTTTTAAATAAAAAATTGTTAACTTGAGCATTAATCCAATCCCTCTATTATGTCTATAGAGGATAATCAGTGTTTGGTTACTCCTCCTTCTGATATGAAAACTTTTAATATTCTTAATGGTATGAATGTTGATTTTTTGTTGATGATTACACTACTTTATTCTTTCAAAGAAAGCTTGGTTTATTATTAAAGCATCTTGTTAATGTTGTTAAGAATTTTTTCAAGGGAATTCTATTCTAAATATTTTACTAGCACTTCTATTGTTCTTATTCATAAGAAAGATAATCTTGACTTTTGGAATGACTTTAGACTTATTAGCCTTTATACTTTTTTCAATAAATTGGTTTCTAAAATTTTGACTAATATGCTTAGTAAGTTTCTTCCAAAGATTATCTCTCCTAATCAAATTGTCTTTATGAAAGGTAGAACTATTTCAGATAACATCTTGCTTGCTCAAGAATTGATTCATGATTTGAATGTTAAAACTAGAGGTGGCAATTTACTTTTTAAGCTTGACATCACAAAAACTTATGATAACATTTCTTGAGATTTTCTTAATATTCTAACATTATTTGGTTTTTTTAATCATTTTTCTTTGTAATATAATTACAAATGTTTGGTTTTCATTAGTTCTCAATGGTGAAATCTTTGGTTTCTTTAATTCCCTCAAGGTATAAGACAAGGTGACCCTCTTTCTCGATGCTTTTTTATTATTGATTGAATATTTGCCTCATTGGCCTAATCTATTGTTTTAGAAGAATTCTAGTATGGAATCTTGGAGGTTTGGCTATCTCTCATTTAAGCTTTGATGATGATTTCATAATATTTTGTAATGGCTTTTACATAATGTTAAAAGCTTAAGGGTTTTTTAAATAAATTTGAAAAGTAAAGTGGCCTTTTGATTAGTGCTCATAAAGTTTATTTTATCACTTCTACTTCTATTTTTGTTCATAGAATTAATAAAATAAAGGATATCACTAGTTTTTATCATCAAAATCTTCCTATTAAATATTTAGACTCCCCTTTATATTATGGTCATAAGAGATCCCATCTCTTTGATGAGGTAATTCATAATATTCAAAATAAAATTTTTACCCTTGAATTTCATTTTTTTATCTTTTGGTGGTAGATTAATTGCTATTAAAAGTATTCTTTATTCTCTTCATTTTTATATATTTCTTAATATTGTTCCTACTTCCCTTATTCTTATCCAAATTGAAAGACTTTTTAATAAGTTTTTTTGGGGTTCTAGGAATTTGGCCAAAAGGCTTCATTGGACTTCCTAGTCCATCATATGTGGCCTTTGGTGCAAATCTTTGACAAACTCCACCAATGTTTTTTCTTATAAGCTTTGGTGAAATTTTTAGAAAAATGAAAGTCTTTGGGCTAAATTAATGAAATTTAAATATTTCGAAGGTAAGCATCCTTTGATTTGCAATTATAAACATGGTGATTCTATTGGTTGGAAATGGCTCTATGATATTAAATGGAAAGTGTAACCTCTCATTTCTCAAGGTATTAATAATGGGTCTTCCTCCTTTTGGCAAGATAACTTGGATGGATACTTTGATTCTTTGCTTAATACCCATTACTTCTTCTTTGAAAGTTAGTCATTTTATTTATAATGGGGAATGGAATTTCTCTCTTTTAAATGTGATTCTTGATTTCATTAGTAATAACATCATTAATATTCCTATTCGGTAATTTTCCATATCAAATTCTTTATGAAATTTCTAGTAATGGAGAATTTTCTTTAAAGATACTTGGCATTATGTAAAATTAAAAAAATCCACTTCTCCTATTTTCCTTAAAATTTGGATCAATATTATTCATACTTCTTACTCTATTTTTGTGTGGAGAATTTTATGGGATTATATTGTTGTTGACTCTTTACTTTGGGACAAAGGTTTTTATCTACCTTCCAAATGCATGTGTTGTTTTCATATTGAGAATGCTAATCATGTTTTTGTTAATGGTGCCATTGCATCTAAAGTTTGGTGTTGGTATGATGATTTATTTAATTCAAGTTGTTTTAATGGAAATTTAACATTAATGCAACATCTGGATTCTTATTTTCTTAATACTGTTAAAGGACATATCAAAATTGTGGTACTTTGATTTGGATTTATTTGGCAATAAATGCTAAACATCATGATGTGCCTATGAACCATAAGAGGATTATTACTAGGACTAAAGAAAATATTTTTTCTTTACATAAGATTTCTCTTCTCATTGGTAATAATTTTAGAGGGTTTAAGTTTGTTTCCTCTAAATTGGGTATCAATTTTCCATATTGTGTCGTCTCTAAATATAAAATTATTCATTGGATTAACCCTCTAATTGTTGTATTAAAATTATATTGATGGCTCTGTTGCACATAACAGGTTTGGTTATGGTGGTATTTTTAGAAATAATCATTAGAATATTATCTTGGAATTTTCCACTCCTCTTTCTACTAAATCATTTATTTTTGTTGAATTGATGATTGTTTTTTATGCTCTTAAGCTTTGTTTGGAGAGAAATTTTTAGACTATTTGGTTGGAATCTGATGCTAAGATGGTTGTTGCTATGATCAATTCTAAACATAATCATAATGTTGGGATTTTCTATTTAATTAGTAAAGTTATTATCTCTAAACTTTCTTTTAAAATTACACATATTTTAAGAGAAGGTAACTCTTGTGTTAATTATTTAGCTGGTTTGGGGTGCGATCTCTATGACTTTACTTTGTTTACCAATGATAATATTTCTAACCATTTAAGAGGTTTTTCTAATTAAGATAAATTTGGTTTGCCATATCTTAGATTATTTTATATTTTCATTATTTTTCTTTAGTTATTGATTTTCCTTTGGCTGGTTTGGCCTTGTTGTTTTGTTGGCCTTTGTCGTGGAACTTGGGTGACTGGTGCCTTGTCTCCTACTTTTGGGTATTACTTTGTCTTGTTAGGATTTTCTTTCAAGTGGTTGGCTTCCTTTGGCTTTGTTGGCTTTCGGTGCTTAAGGCTTTCGCCATTTGTTTTTTTGCTATGTTGCTTCCCTCTAATTTCTTTGTGCTGGTTGAGCTATTTAGGTTTTTTTCTTCTTCCCTTTATGGTTTGGTGGCTCTACTACAATTTGATTTGGTTGTTCCTTTGTGGCCTTTCTTTCCCTTCTAGTTTTTGTGGCTCTACTGTTACTTGGTTTGGATGGCTCTTGTGGTCCTTTTTGGTGGGCGCATTGGTGGGTTGTTTATTGTGATTATTGTTTTACTTTTGGCAGTTCTTTGGTGGCTATTTTTTCTTTTGGGTTGTTGCTGCTTCTACTATTTCATTGTGTTGGCAGTTTGATGGCAGGTATGAGAACTTTGTTGTTTATTGGTTATGGGTTAGCTCCTTAGTGGAGGTAAGTTTGGTTGTGATGACTGGGATGTTTTTTTTTTGTTTTCTTTTGGTAACATTATTTATGTGTAACCCTTCATTTGGAGTTTGGATGCTCACAAATTTTGTTGCTCCTTTAGTTGATTGTGACTGAGCCTGAGCCTTGTCCATGGATTTTATTTCTTTTGTCTCTTTATGTTCTTACCTTTTTTTTCATCTTTTCTCTTAGCTTATCTCCACTTAAGTTTCTTGCAGTGTTTTTTTTTTATCTTGGGTTCATACAGGTGGTTTGTGATCTGCTTAGAGGGTCTCAGTGTTGTTGCAGAGTTTTCTATCTTTTCCTTTGCTTTTCTTTTTCTCTAGTATTAGGGGATTTATTTCTTTAGGCTTTATTGTAGATCTTTGTACATTAGTTTTGGAGATTTATCCCTTTTAAAGACTTTGTAATTCTTTTCTTGTGGCAATAAAATATTCCCTTTTTTGAAAAAAAAACCATAAACCCTAAACCCTAAATCCTAAACCCAAAACACTAAAAACTTAAACCTAAACTAAATAATACCTAAAAATAAAATAAATAAAAAAACCTAAACCTAAATTAAATAAAATAATAAAATAAAATAAAACCTAAAACTAAAACCTAAACCTAAACCTAAAAATAAAATAAAATAAAAATAAAAACTAAACTAAACTAAAATAAATAAAAACCTAAACTAAAAAAAATAAAATAAACCTAAAAATAAAAACCTAAATAAAATAAAACCTAAATGTAAAATAAAAATGAAATAAACTTAAAATGAAATAAAATAAGAACTAAATGAAAACCTAAACCTAAAAAATAAACCTAAAAAAAATCTTAAACCTAAACTAAACAAAAACCTAAACTTAAAATAAAATAATAATAAAATAAAATCAATTTAAACCTAAACTAAAATAAACTAAACTAAGATAAATAAAACCTAAACCTAAACCTAAAATAAACAAAGCCTAAACCTAAACTAAAAAAATAAAATAAAATAAAACCAAAATAAACCTAAAAACAATAAAACAAAAAAAAATAATACTAAAAAAACTATGCCTAAAAAAAAAAAAAAAAAAAAAAAAAAAAAAAAAAAAATAAACTCACAAAACTATTCATTTACTTAATTTTTTTTGAAAAAAACCATAAACCATAAATCCTAAACCCTAAACCCTTAAAACCCTAAACCTTACAAACCATAAATCATAAACCATAAACCATAAACAACCCCAAACCTTACCCTAAACCATAAACCTAAAGCATAAAACCTAAAACCATAAACCCTAAACCCTAAACCCTAAACCTCAAACACCTAAACCAAAACTTAAACTAACTAAATAAATTAAAAAATAAACCTAAGCCCTAAAATAATAAACCTAAACTAAACCTAAACCTAAGAGTGGATAGAACCTTGATTGGAACATCTCATCTAGAGCTTAATATAGATCTGCAATGGAGGCGAAGGTGAAGGCAGTGGTTATCGCAATGGTGGTGGGGGATCTGGAGGTGCTGGTCGATATGGATGTGGTGGTTGGAGCAGTTATGGATGCAGGAGGGGAGACGGAGGTTACAACCATGGTGGGGGCAGAGGGAGAGATCGGGGATATGATGGTGGATCCACTGAGAGGCGGGTGGTTGATAGAGTGAGAAGTGAAGAATGGTCGTCTGTGCTTATGTGCCTTTACATTAGAGATGATTCTAGCTATCTAGGGTTTTGATTTTTTTCTATGCGTCTTCATTTTTTATCTATGTTGTTGCTAGTCTTAGAAAAGAAAAGCTACTTGGTTGATGAAATCAAAGAAGAAATGTTGAATATGAATTTGTTCTCTATTAAAAAAAACTTAAAACCCTAAACCCTAAACTAAAACCTGAACCCTAAACCTAAAACCTAAACCCACAACCCTAAACCCTAAACTATCAAAATCATAAACCCTAAACTCTAAATCCTAAACCATAAAACCTTAAACCCTAAACCTAAACCCTAAAACCTAAACACCAAATCCTAAACCTTAAACCCTAAATCTTACCTGAAGTAAACCTTAAACCTTAAACTTTAAATCCTAAACCATAAATCATGGTAAAAAAACACAAAACTAAATTAAATAAAACCTAAAATAAAATAAATAAATAAAACATCAACTTAAAATAAAATAAAATAAAATAAAACCTAAACTAAAACATAAACCTAAACCTAAACCTAAACTTAAACTTAAACTAAAAGTAAAATAAAATAAAAAAAATATATAAACTAAAATAAAATAAATAAAACCTAAATTGAAAAACATAAAATAAACTTGAAAATAAAAAACCTAAATATAATAAAACTAAACAAAAATAAAAATAAAATGAACCTAAAATAAAATAAAATAAAACTAAATAAAATCTAAACCTAAAAAATAAAATAAATATAAAACCAAAAATAAATAAAAATAAAACCTAAACCTTACAGATAAATAAACCTAAAATAAATAAATAAAAATAAACCTAAACCTAAACCTAAACCAAAATAAACTAAACTAATATAAATAAAAACTAAACCTAAACTAAAAATAAACTAAACCTAAACCCTAAACTAAATATACTAAAATAAAATAAAAATAAACCTAAACCTAAACTAAAAATAAAACCTAAAATAAACCTAAAATGAAACCTAATACCTAATAAAAATAAAATAAAACCTAAACCAAAACCTAAAATAAAAAAATAAAACCTAACCCTAAAATAAAATAAAAATAAAACTAAACTAAAAAATAAACATAAACATAAACCTAAGAAAAAAATAAACTAAAATAGAAAGAAAAACTAAAATGAATAAACATAAATTAATAAACTAAACTAAATAAAAATTAAAATAAACCACAATAAAATACAAAATAAACCAAAACTGTGGGTTTGCTTAATTTAAAAAAACACTAAACCCAAACATAAAATCCTAAAACTGGACCACAAACCCTAAATAACTCTAAACCCACAAAATCATAAACTCTAGAACCTAAACTAAACCCTAAAACACTAAGCCCTAAACTGAAACCCTAATCCTACAAACTCTAGCCTGAAAACCACACAAAAGGCCTAAAACCCTGACCTGGAAACTGGACACAGATAAACTGAGCCACCAGTGAGGCATGTGTGACAGCTAACCTAAAGGCATGTTGTGACACACCCTGAGACCAGACCCACCAAAATAAACCCAAAATCCAAGCTCTAAAGCCTAAAAAACTAAAATAGCAAACCCTAAAGACTAAACAATAAAGTTCTAAATAAACTCCATCTCTAAACCCTAAAACCTAAAACCTAAAATAAACTAAAATAAAACATAAATAAAAAAAAAAAAAAACTAAACCTAAATAAATAAAACCTAAAAGAGCCTAAACCTAAACCTAAAATAAAATTAAATAATAAAATAATAAACTAAAATAAATTAAATAAAACCTAAAAACTAATATATTATAAACCTGAAAAAAAACCTAAATAAAATAAAACTAAATGTAAAATAAAGAAAATAAACCTAAAATAAAATAAAATTAAATAAAATAAACCTAAAAATTAAAAAATAAATAAAAAAATAAACTAAATGCTAATAAAAAACATAAACCTAAATTAAAATAAAATAAACAATATAAAATAAACCTAAACTTAAACTAAAATAAATAAAACCTAAACATAAACCTAAAATAAGCTAAACATAACCCTAAACCTAAAATAATAAAATAAACTAAAATAAACATAAACCTAAATTAAAAAAAATAAAACCTAAAAATACCTAAAATAAAACATAAAACCTAAACCTAAAAAATAAAAACCTAAACCTAAAAAAAAAAAAAATAAAACCTAAATCTAAAGATAAAATAAAAATAAAACTCAACTAAAAAAATAAACCTAAATCTAACACAAAAAAATAAACTAAAATTAAAAACTAAACTAAAATAAAATAAACTAAACTAAATAAAATAAAAATAAACCTAAATAACAATAAAAATAAAGTAAACTAAAATAAATAAAAATAAACTAAATATACTAAATAAACTAAACCTCTGGTTTACATAATTTAAAAAAAAAAAAATCCACTGTAAAGCCTAAACCCTAAACCATAAACCTACAAACCTAAACTCTAAATAAAACCCTAAACCTTAAAGCTAAAGAACATAAACACCAAAACCCTAAACCCTAGACCCTAAACCCTAAACTCTAAACCCTAAAACCTAAACACACCTAAACTCTAAACCTCCCCAAACTCTAAACACTAAAGTAACTAAATAAATTAAAAAATAAACCTAAACCCTAAGAATGGGCAAAACCTAGATGAGAGGAACACCACAGTCAACAAAGCTTAGTCTAGATCTTGCAATGGAGGAAAAGCCAGAGGCGGTGATTATCGCAGTGGTGGTGGGGGATCTAGAGGTGTTGGTGCATATGGAGGTGGTGGTTAGAGCGTGGTGTTTATGAAAGTGGGAGGGAGCGAGGTTATAGGCATGGTGGTGGGGAGGGAGAGATCAAAGATATGATGGTGGATCCACTTCGAGAGGAGGTGGTTACGATGGGAAAGAAGCGAAGAACAATTGATCCGATTTGCTACTTATGGAACTATGTCATTACAATAGAGATGGTTCTAATTATCTAGGGTTTTTATTTGCTCTATGCATGCTCATTTTTTATCTATGTTGTCGCTTGTGTCATAGAAAACATGGTGTGTTACTTGGTTCATAAATAAAAAAAAAAGAAATGTTGAATCTAATTTGCTCTATTAAAAAAAAATAAAACCCAAAACCCTTAAAACCTAAACCATAAACCTAAAACCTAAACACTAAACCTAAACCATAAACTTTAAACCTAAACCCTAAAACCTAAACCTTAAACCCTAAACCCTAAACCCTAAACCCAGACTATACTATAAACTATACTAAAACTAAAGCTAAAAATAAACTAAATAAATAAACATAAATAAATAAAAAACCTAAACAAACTAAAATAAAAAAATAAATTAAGACTAAAACTTAAACCTAAACTTAAGAATAAAATAGACTAATATAAAATTAAAAAAACTAAAAAAATAAACTAAATAAAATAAACTATAAACTAAATAAATTAAACTAATAAATAAATAAAACCTAAACTTAAACCTAAAATAAAATAAAATAATAAAATAAACTAAACCTAAAAAATAAAACCTAAAAATAAACCTAAAATAAAACCTAAAACCTAAACCTAAAAATAAAATAAACTAAACTTAAAATAAAAAAACCTAAACATTAAAATAAAATAAAAGAACTAAACTAAAAAATAAAATAAACTAAAATAAACCTAAACCTAAACTAAATAAAAAAATAAAAACCTAAACTAAAATAAAACCTAAAATAAATAAATAAACTAAATAATAAATTTAAAATAAAATAAAATAAATAAATAAAAATAAGTTAAATAAACCCACGCTTGCTATTTAATTTTAAAGATCCTGACAACCCAACCCTTAGGCTTGCCCTGCACTGAGCTAGGCCCAGGCACTCCCTGGCCCACTACCACACCAGGCCCTGACCCTCCACTCCACTAAACCTGACCTGGCCCCTGGGCCACTGAACCAAACCAAATCTGATCCTAAACCACAAACCCTGAGCCCAAACCCCTAAACCCAACCTAAACCCTAAAACCACCTGACCTAAACCACCCTACAGCCCTACTTAAACCTCATGACCTTAAATAAAGCTAAACACTAAAAATAAACCATAAACCTAACCCAAAATCTTAAACACTAAACACTAACAAACCCTACTAAACCATAAACCCTAAATCATATAAATTAAAATCTCTAAACTTATTTTCACTTTTTTTGCAGCTATGTTTTAGACCTCTTACTTCTAACTTGGCTTGGTGGTTCTTATCTTTTCAGCTTGGGTTGATTTAGATTTTATTAGTGGTACTATCTTTTGCCTTACTTTGGTTTTTTACTAGATAGAGTTTTGCTCTAGCTTTATTCTATTTTTTGCAATGTTTATTTTGTTGGCTCTCCTCTTGAACTTGAATTACTTTTTGTTGGTTTTTAATGGTTGAATGGGTGGCCTTCCTAGTGGGAACTACTATTAGTTGTTTCCCTTTGGGACTTATTTTGGAGAGTTTCCTGGCTACTTTTTTGGGGGTTGCCTCCTAGTTCCTTATTGTTTATTGCTGGATTATTCTTTTTTTCCTTGGTTTTATGTTTGGTTATTCTCTATTAGCCTCATAGGTACGTTATTTATAGGTTTTATGTTGTTATTATGCTTTTATCAAGTTACTTTTTTTTAGGGAAGTTTGGTTTTGGGTGGTCTATTTGTTGCTATTGACTTTCTATGGCGGTTGTGCTTCTTTTGGACCTCTATTGTGTGGTGCTTTGTTGGTTTTTTACTTTTCCTTGGTTGTTGGGGATGCTTCCTTTGTTGGTTACTTATGATGGGCTATTCTCTAGTGGTTGCCTTATGGATATTTTACATAGCTGGTTTGGTTGGAGGACTTTTAGTTGTCCTTGGAATCTTGGTTATTTGATTTTTTTCCTTGTTGGTCTTTTCCTTCTTCTTGGATAATTTGTCGGAGCCTTTTGCTATGCTAGTCGAACCTTTACTGATCCTTTTGGATTAGACTTTTTGGTATGGAGTGGTTGGTGGCCTTTTTTCTTTGTGTGGCTATTTTGTGTTCTAGTGATTTTCACTTGCATCTTATGTTTCCTTGATGGTTTCATTTATGACATGTTTAGTCATTTGTGGTTGCTCACCCTAATTTGGCTTGATGGCTACTAGTTGGGACTTTTTTATTGAGGGCTCTATCTTGGTTTTGTTGGCTATTTACGAGTTAATTAGCATGGGTTTGGTGCGATGGTTGGTTCTAGTTTTCTCTAGTTTAGAGCTTTTGATATTTGGATAAGTTATTGTTGTTCTAACTTTATTTTAGCCTCTCTCTAGGTTATTATGGATTGTGGTTTTATTTAATTTTTTCTTGGTTTGACTCTTTGTTTAATGGTGCGGGATCACGAAACTCTATGGATTCTTGGCCTTGTATGTTTTCTTGTATCAAGTATCTTTGTATGATGGATTTGATGTTACTCACCTCTTCTCTCTAGTTGGTAGCATTACATATGATTGTAACCCTTCTTTATGAAGTTTGGATACTCATATGTATTGTTGCCCTGGATGATCCTGAGCGAGCCTTCTCTTTCTCGCTCCATCCTCTCTCCATAGTTATCCTTTTTAGCTATGATTTTTGCCTTTGTAGTGTTTTACAGATTTCTTTTACATGTTGGAACTTTATAGAGGAATGGATATTATAAGTGTTGTTGTTATGGATCATACTTATCTTACTTTCTCAAAGGAATCATGAACTCTAACTCATCCTTTATGATTTTCAGCATTTATTTTAGTCTTACTCTGTCTTCTTATTTTAGCTATTTTATTTGCTCTTTTATTTTCTTTTATTTTTTAATGTACTTAGATGAGGGTTTAGCTTTTTTAAGTTTCTTATTTCTCTAAAAGGTTTTTATAGCTTTACCCCTTTTAAGGACATTGTATCTTTTCCTTTATGGTAATAAAATTCTAACTTTCCACAACAAAACCCTAAATCCTAAACAACTCTAAACAACCCTAAACCCTAAAACCTAAAAACCCTAAACACAAACCTTAAACCCTAAATCTTAAACACTAAATCTCTAAACCCTAAACTAATCCTAAACCCTAAAGCCAAAACCCTAAACCATAAACCCTAAACCTTAAACCTAAACCTTAAACCACAAAAGCATAAAACCTATAACCCAAACCCTAAACCCTAAAACCCTAAACCTTAAACATAACACTAAACCAAACCTCCTAAACCTAAAGTAACTAAATAAATTAAGAAATTAACCTAAACCTTAAATCCTAATAAACTAAAAAAACCTAAACCCAGAATGGGCAAAACCATAACGATAGGAACATGGCCAGTCAACTCAAAGATGTGGCGGTGGAGGCAGGAGGGAGGTGGTTATCACAATGGTGGTGGGGGATGTAGAGGTGCTAGTGGATATGGAGGTGGTGGTTAGAGCAATGGTGATTATGGAAGAGGGAGGGCGATGGAGGTTACGATGGTGGTGGCAAAAGGAGAGATCGAGATATAATGGTCAAACCTAGTTACTTGAGAGGAGAGTGGTTCTAATGGGACTGAGAAAGAATGATCGATCTCTTGCTTATAGAACTGTGTCTTTATAGTAGAGACAATTCTAGTTATTTAGGATTTTTATTTTGCTCTATGCGTGGTCATTTTTTATCTATGTAGTCACTTATGTCTCAAAAAACTTGGTATGTGTGGTGTTTATTTTTGAGATATGGGACACCATGCAGATCTTAGGGGGTACTTATTGAAATGACTGGGCATGACATTAAGGAAAGATGCACTATCTTGAAAGATAGAAATCATTACCTTATAATGGACCTAATCACCAAATAAGGACTCTTAAGGCATGATGGGTCTTGAATGGACCAAAGATCTTTCGCTACTTTACATGGAAAAGTAGCATTTATATTAAGATGGGTTCATTAAGATCCATATGGAGGCAAGTCTCCATAGTTAAATATATTTTATGTTATGTGAATCCCTTAAGAATACTCTCGATTAAAGTAATAATTAAAATCTCTTTAGATTTCAAGGCTAGACTATCAAAAGATTAATTGTATTAGAAAATTAAGTGGGAAAACTCAAGGACAAGACTTATTATCAAAGGAAATGAGTAGGGAATTCTCTTGATATTAGGAAACCTATTCCATTTCAACGTATCCTATAATTGGGCTTTATAATTTTGAAATTGAAGAGAAGATCAATTTTTTTAAAGTTGACATTTCATTAGAAAGCTAGGACTTGTAATCCAACAACACAAGATTATGGAGATGCCTACGAGGTGAGGATTTATGCTTGTAGCTTGAAAAAAACAACTACCTTGGATCCTAAATATATGTAGCTTTAGCATAAGCCAAAGAACAACCTAAATCTAAGTGAAAATAGGCATATGGTTTTCCATAAGAGGATAAACTTCTTGGACTTACAACCATGTTGCATCCACTAACACCGCCTATGCTTTAATTCCAAGAAGTCCATATGATTTATATGATTAGTTAGGCTATTATTTAATTAAATAAAACTAAATTACTTAAACCCAGTCCTAAGAGACTATGAGTGGTATGAGCATATGACTTAGTCTAATGTAAAATATTTTCATATTTATTTATTTTGACACATCATTTTGACAAAGGATTTAATTTTTGTTACATGCATGATAAAATAAGGTTGTTGGCTAAATCAGTAAGAAAGTGGTGTTTTCCAACACAAAGGATTTCTCATAGGTCTAGCATTCCCCATCATGCAAGGATGGAAATCCCTTATTTTCAAGAGTGAAATAATATGTGCATATTGTTGGCCATTCAACATTCATAAGGGTTACTAAATCTTTTAATTATCTTGATTTATGTCCTAGGTTTTATGTGAGGTTATGAATTGTTTAAAACTTTAGTTATGAGTTATAGTTAGGCAAAAGGTTAATTTTTTCTTAAGAGCCTATCATCGCACACATTCACATCAAACATATAAAGAAACTAAGAAAAGCTTGTCATCTAATTGCACACTTTAAACACAACATCAAACAAATTTATAGCTAATGTAAAAGTATAATAGATATGATGGTCGTAACAACTCAAAAAAAATAAAATGTGTAAACTCTACCCTTATACAAGCATAAAATAAATAATTTATAATTTACAAATGATAAATGCTATGGGGTCTTGATGTATTCAAGTATCTTCCTTCTTCTTTGACTTGGTTTGCTCCACTTCAAAGGCATCACATGGCCACTCATGATAAAGCCTTCTAATGCTTATCCTTATCCCCCACTAATCTAATTCCTAATGTAAAATTACATTAAAATAGGAAAAGTAAATCTAACTACACCTAGAAGACAAGTGTTAAAGACACATACAACCCATGTTATATTTATAATTTGAACTTAACACCTACATGAGTAACCAATCTACCCTAACTTGGATTATGCTTAGGGGGGCAACCTACAAAGATAGCATTTATATTTATTTTTAAGCATCCCTTAAACATAATCCCTTACAAAAATAGATTAGGCTAATCATTTCTACCTCTACAAAATATACACCTTAACATCCAGGTCTAAAATAATGTACACAAAACATACATCACACCATGCACCATCTAACATAAGGCTAGAAGTGGTGACTTAATCTAATATGTGTGTATTAAAGCTTGTGTGGTAACTAGGCTTTAGAGTTAAGATTTTCTAAGTGTAGAAATATTCAACTTAAAGGGTGGTTTCACTTCAAGTGCTTTAATTAATTTGCAAGTTTTAATTTATGTTTTCTTTTGTTTCATATGACTACACTTAGCAACTAAGTGTTGTAAAGAAGAAAGAAAAGGTTGGCCTTATTCATCCCTACCTTAAAACTAAACTATTAATTTGATTTAGTTTGCTTTAGTGAATGGCTTATTACACATTTTAGATTAATCCTATGTTGGGTTCTCTTTAAATAATTCTATTCAATGTGAAAGGCTTCTTAAGATTAATCTAATTGAAATACTATCACATGACACATGCTAAATCATTCCTTTCCAGCATGTAACATGCATATGATTAAGTCTTAAGTATACCTACACATACAATATGTTTTAGCATACTTAAATGATGGATGTGAGTATGTACATTTGAAGCTTTATATTTCCCCTCTGATTAAATTATTTTATATTAATTTAAGGCTCTATTTAAATTCTTATGCAAAAATACATAGGGATGAAATTAAATACGTATGTGTCATTGTTAACCAGTGATGTAATTAAATGACCTCCTTAGGTCTAGCTAAAGCCTCATATTCTTGGGATATCCTATATACCATTACATTCAAACCATATGTAAATTTACATGGATGAACATAAGAAGAGAGCTCCAAATCACATGATCAATTAATTCAATCACTTGAGGAATTGCAAAAGCATGTATTTATTAAGAAAAAGAAGGATTACCATTCTCTATTTAAATACACACATGTATGTATAAGAGACATAAGCAAGTACAAGCCTTTGTTAAACACAGGGAAGTGAGGTAATCAAATGACCTCCTTAGAGCTAAAGCCTCATATTCCCGATGTCAGTATATACCATTTTTCTTAGACATACATGTATTCATAATTTGGAGAATGAAAATCATGCAAAAAATTGATATTTAATTTGATTGATTCATTTAATATTAAAATACATATGAATGAAATCAAATGGAGTACATGTTAAACCGAAGTGAACTAATCAAATGACCTCCTTAACTAAGCCTCATATTTCAGGATGTCGGACTATATACCCATTAACATTCTCACTTACATAAATCAATACATAAATAAATTGAGGAGCTTCACTTCTTACATTTAAGTTATAATCATGCATCTCTTATGTATTTATAACTAGAATTCATAGCATATGTAACCATTCATTTATAAGCTTTGGAAAATATGTTGAATTTAATAGTGATAACAACATATTATAAATTAAATCAATGCATGAAGACATAAAGGAAACCCATTTGACTTAATTAATTTTGAAAAGATGAATGTATGATTTCAAATGACATACAAAATTTAACATGATTGGAAAAGAATGAATGAAAATAAATATGAAATTTCATTAAATTAAATTAGTTCCTAAGGACAATGAATCAAATAAAAGCATTTAACTTTTTAGTTATCACTTTCAATTTCATATTTGATTTGGTTTGAAGAAATGAGGAAAGTTTTCCTAAGTTCCCATGTTTGTGATTTAATTTGGTTTAATGAAAAGTAATTGAGTTGATTTTATGGGTCAATTAGGATGTACTATGCATTAAATCCACTAATTAAGCATTACCATGTTGCCTTAATTTAATTAACCAAGTAATTATGATCCAACATGATATGTACATACATTGGAAATTAAATACAAAATGAACGTAAGAAATGAAAGATGCCTAATGCAATTGGCTCACAATTAGTGATTAATTAAGTTAAGAAACTTAATTAACTACTTTCATGGTTTTCCCACACATGTGGGTTAACCATAATTTCCTTAAATGTCTTTAAGATATTGAACCTAAAGATCTACCAATGAATTGATTAATTAAGATTCCATGTGATTATAGTTTCAAATTGATTAATTAAGCAATTTAATTAATGAATTAAACCATCAATTAATCCCAATTAATTAATTTCCATTCAAGTGAAATGGACTTAGGGAAAGATTGGGAAAGAGGTCCCAATCTCATTCCCATGCCCATTCACTATTTCACAATGATTAGCAAGCTTAATTAATGATTTTCTTACTATTTAGAATATTAATTAATTGCTTAATTAATTAGGAAAGTAATTAAGGTTAAGATAACAAGTGTTCCTAATTAAACAAGAAATAAATCTCAAGAAAATTATGGGACGCAGAGGTCATCCCATTAATCAACCTCAAAAAGTTATAATTAAGCTAATTATCTTTTGAGAGAGTAATTAAGCTAATTATATTTTTAATTAAACTGAAATTAAGCTTTAATTACTGGTCAAAATTAATTGGGATCAATTTTGATTGAACCTCCTCTTAAATACCATCAAAATAAATATTTACTTGCATTTTTATGATTTTTCTATGATTTGTTATAATTTTCCAAACTTTCAGCTGATTTAAATGATTTTCCATGATTTTTATAAAGTCTAATAATTTATTTTAACTATTTGAACTTGAATGCAAATTCATAAATCCTTTTGACTTGAAATTTTCATGGAAGGTAGATTTTATCAATTTTATCTCAGAATTTCAAGTCAAATGTGTCTTTATGGTTTAATTAATCAAATTTAATTTTACCTAAAGCTTAAATTAAGGTCACAATATTCTATAAAATTTGGGGCTTTTGGATTCATTGGATTCCTCTTGGAAAGATAAATCCAATGAGCCACGATTTTAATTTTAGTTAAGTATTTTGTTTTCTATGTATTTTTTAATTTTCAAGTGTTTTTAATTAATTTTTAAAAAGCATAAAATCACTACTTTATTACTTAACCTAGTTAGTGCCTGTGCAGCATTGACTGGACCATGCAGTGCCATGTGGCACTGTGTGACTGGCTGGAGCGATGTCGCCTTAGCAGATGAGCGGGAATGCGGACAGTGATGCACAAATTGGATCTGATCATCTGATCATGGATCGGATGGTCTAGATCGATAAACACAATCCGTATGATTTGAGCCACATGATACATCGACAAAGCCATGGGATCCGTAGGATCTGAGCTGTTCATCTCCCTGAATGAGAGATCATACAGCTATTGGGTGATCCGATAGAAGAGGTAGACGGAACACTATTTCAGGTGGGATTTTTGCGATTCATGTCAAGAAATTGAACAAAAAACTTCATTTTAGGCTCAATTTTCTAGCGATCTGCTCCAAAAATCACTCAAAATGCATGGGGAATAAAAATACAAGGGTAATATAAAGAAAATTCCTAAAATTGAGCAAAAACCATTACAAACATAAAAACCTAAGGCTAGCTATAGTTTCTGAAAATTATCTCACTAGGGATGATTTTTGGTGGTGGAGATGATCCGAGCACTCTCCTAAGTGGAAGAAGAAGCTTTCGAATGGGTTTGGGCTCTTGCTTCACATTAGAATAATGTATCTAGCAATGTCCACTACATCCTCACTAGAATCCACTTGAGTTTGATGGCTTTTGCTCAAAAACCAAGTAGGAATGGTTGATGGTTGGTTTGGGAGCTCTAGGAGAGTGAAATGAGTGTGTGAGGAGAGTTTTGCCTCATTTTCTATTTCCTTACAATGGCCGAAAATCACCTCATTCATGGTGACTTTTGGCTCTAAGTGGGTGTCCTTTGCTTGGGGTCGTTGGGATTCTCCTTAGGTGGCATAAATTGGTTGCCCAAGGAATGGGAGGTGGCTGCTTTGAAGGTCAAGTGGGTGTCTTAGCAAATGGAAGTGGAGGTCCTTCATTCCAAGTGTTTCAATGAGGGAAGGGAGGTGATTTCACCTCCCAAAAGTGATAAATACCACCTCTTGGGTTAGGTTGGGCGGTGTCCTTGGAGCCTAAGACCAATTTATATGGTGTTTTGTCCTATGATGACCTTAGCCCAAGGATAGAGTGGTCATTTGATATTGAATTTGATTTATGAAGATTTGAAATGAGTCAAAAGTGAGTTGGACCAAATTTCATGTCATTTGGAGTTCATTTGGTTTGGTTTGGTTCAATTTGACCCATTTGGGTCATATTGGGTCAAAATAGGTTAGGTTTACCAATTAGTCTAATTGGGTCTAACTAGGATTAGGTCAAGTTCATATTACTATTTGAATTGTATGTATGCTTTGGTTTGATTTAATTTGGATTTAATTTGGGTTTAGTCTAATTTATTTGTTTATGTCAATTTTGGTCAACTTGGGTAAGAGGGCCAACTAGGCTTGGTTTGGATCAATTGAAGGTCAAGTCATGTTAAAATATTGATTGTGGGTTGATTTAAATCATTAATTTTAATGGATTTGGCTTAGGTTATAATTTGGCTAGTTTGTGTTCATATAGGCTAAAAGATTGACTTGGTCATCAGGCTAGGTTGACTTGGTTTGACCTAATTTATATCAATTGATCATCCTAGGGTGATCAACAATCATGACATGAAGTTTGGATTTGCTTAATTCACTTTAATTTGGATTGAATTGGATTTTTGTTCATGTAGGTCAAATTGGCCACTTTGGGTCAAGTGAAACAATTGGATTTAGTTGGCTTGATTTAGTTGTGTTTATATATAGATTTAAGATTGATATATAAATTCAATTGCAATTAGTTTAGATTCAAATGACTTTTGTTCATCAAATGGCTAGGTTGGGTTTGACTTGGGTTTAATTTTGGATGATTGTAGGTTTCATTTATATTTGGATAGATGATTGAAGGAATGATTGATTCAAGAGAAAATCCATTGATTTTGGCTTGATTTAGATCGATTTTGGCCAAGTTCAAGGAAATTTCTTAAAGGGTTTAAATTAGGTTTTGATTTGATTTTGGGTTTGATTTTGGCTATTTGAATTTATATAATATTTATATTTGAGAAGATAATTTAAGGTACAATTGATTTATAAGAAAATCAATTGAGTTCAGATTAAATTGGATGGAAATTTGGCTAAGTTCATGAAGGTTGATTAAAGAGCTTGCGAAGGATTTCAAGTTTGGATTTGATCTGAGGTTTTGAGTTTGGATTTGGATTTGGATTTGAAATTGAGTTTGAGGTTGGAATTTTGGATTTGAATTGAATTTAAGAAGGTGTACATGGATTGGGTTTAGGCTATAAGGTAGGTAATTTTCCTAAGTCTCTAAGGCATGACCTAATCCAATGATTAACCCTTAAGTCTCTAAACTTAGGTAAAGTGTTCACCTACTCTCTAGAAGTGTTTTATGACTAAAGAAACCTTAGCATATAGAAGGTTCCTCGGTATAAAAAGAGGAGGTTGAGAACTCACTCCAAAAGTGAGGTCAACAAAGGACCACCCCTAATAGGTGTGGTATAATCGACAAGCACACACACGCATTGGCATTAGCATTGATCGAGGCAATCAAAAACATCAAAAAGAATGTAAACACTAATGAAAAAGATCTATACCTAACTTGAAAGGTAGATAGAATCACGATCAGAGTGCAAAGTAGCTATCTTTATGCTAAGGGCACAAGAGATCTAGATGGAATCCATGGGGGATTGAGTATGTGAACCTTCCACTAGGGAAGCAGGTTCAAGCTATCCGCTGAGGATATGGATTTGAGTTTGATTGTGAATATGATTTTTTTGGGTGTGTATCCATGGGGGATAAGAATATATAATCCACTAGGGATTGGGAATGTGAACGTTCCACTAGAGAAGTAGGTTAGCTATCCATTACGATAAGAGTTTGATTGTATTTTTATCTCTCCACTTGGGAGATTAATTTGATTTGCTGTTTGGTTTATTTAAAATGTTTTAATTTGACTCCACTGGGATGGTTGGTTTCAAATTTAGTTTATTATGGACCTTGTCGGTGTGTGATGGACCCACTTAGATGGGGCTATGTCTTTGACCTATCTCGATTTACAAATCCAAAGGGATAGTCTAGCCATAAAGTAAGACTATCGACTAAGGGTTGCCTATTGGTGTATGTGCAATAGGAAGAAAGCATATTAGACTTAAATCTTTCAAAGTAGGGATCAACCGCTAGGGTGATCTATTGGATTCACAATAAATTGAACCCAACCCAAGGGCGACTACTGAGTGAATGCCACTAGGTGACTTATTTCAACTCAAAAGTATTCAAGATTAATTTCATTGATTTGTTTTAATTTGATTTGGTTTGTTTTCATTTTTTTTAAATTTCATTTGATGGATCCCATCGATGTGTGATGGACCGGCGAGAAGGGGCTATATGGCCCATCTTAGATTTATCGATACAAAGGGGTAGTCTCCCGAAGGGTAGGACAATCCAACCTAAGGGGTGCCTTTCGGTGCAATGGCTTTGTTAGACAAAGCATACTTACATCTCCAAAGTAAAGAATAACTACTAGGGTGACGTTGGATGCATAACAAATCGACCTAGGCCACCCGTTGAATTATTGCGTTGTGTTAAAAAGAATGCCAAGTAGACTTACATCTTCCAAATCCAAGACGACCGTGAGGGTAACCTATTGGTGGCAAAATAGATTGAACTTGACCTAAGGGTAACTATTGAGAGAGTGTCGTGGGGGACTTATCTCAACTCATGAGTTGTCAGGCGATTCCTATAGGGAGTTTTGTTGACACTGCCTTAAAGATAGGATGCCTACTTGGGATAGGTGCCACTGGGGGCATTAATTCTTAATCCATATAATATATATATATATATATATATATATTGTGGACCCTATTGGTGTGTGAGGGACCACACTGAGAAGGGGCTATGTTGGCCTAGACCTATCTTAGATTTACTAGACCAAGGGAGAATCTATGCATCCATAGAATAAAATCTCTAACCACAGGGGTGGTTACTAGGAAAGGGGGACTGTCTAATCCAGTAGTAAGCGGGCTAGTGTCTAAATGAGGTCGCAAAAGATGTGAGCCAAGTAAAGTTCCCACAAGGGAGGTACTACTAGGGGCGTTATCTTAGACCTTGTAAATAAGAAAGTCTGTGGGTGTACGGTAGCCAACTCAAGGACAAAGCATAGCAGACTTACATCAACCATGAGTGGTGTATCCACTGAGTGGGTCACTGTTAGCATTGCGAATACCAACCAACCTAAGGTTCCCGTCGGTGTGCAACAATTAGTATAGGAAGAAGGCATGTAGATGTATATCTCCCTAAAGTTGAGCGATTCGGATGATATTGAACAGCTTGCTATCACGAGCTGCCCGTCGGTGTGCAATGGCTGTACTTAGGAAGAAAGTGTAGCTGACTTACATCTTCTGAAGCGAGGAACAACCATTGGGGTGACCAATTATTGGCACAACAAGTCAAACCCATCCTAAGGGTGATTACTAAGTAGGGAGTCACAAAGAAGTACGACTCAAACTTGAAGTAGTTAAGAAGAAAGGTGCCATTGGGGGCCTTACCCTAATCCTCTACTCGACCAAGTCAATTCATGATGGCTAGTCCAAGAAACAAGCATATGGTAGATTTATATCCTCTTGAATGAAGCCAACATTAAGGTAGCTTACCGACCGCATCGTAGGGCCTACCATGCTATCAAGGCGCTTGTCGATGTGCAATGGTCAAGTCA
The DNA here is from genome assembly GCA_021442155.1 of Cymbidium sinense. Taxonomy (NCBI): domain Eukaryota; kingdom Viridiplantae; phylum Streptophyta; class Magnoliopsida; order Asparagales; family Orchidaceae; genus Cymbidium; species Cymbidium sinense. The sequence continues at coordinate 3,650,141 of CM038214.1, read as the reverse complement.
GGAAGGAAAGTGTAGTAGACTTACATCCTCCTAAAAAAGGGACCACTAGGGTGACACACTAGCGGGGTAGCACATCAGCCCGACCTAGACCAGCTAATGAGTGAGTGCCGTAGGGGGCATTATCCCACATCAAAGTAGCCCGATACAAAAGATGTGTATGTGGGATTATCAGATATACTCAACTAAGTTAGTTCATGATGGCTAGTTTAAGAAGAAGGCATATCAAACTTACATCCTCTTAAACGGAGCCAACATGAGGGTAGCTTTGATCATGGTAAAGGCCTACCATGCTAAACTCATCGGTGTGCTGGTCAAGTCGGAGGAAAGTGTAGAAGATTTACATCCTCTAAATAAGGGACCAGGGTGATGAGGGTAACACGTCGACTGATCTAGAAGACTAAGAGTGAGGGCTACGGGGGGTGTTATCCCTCATCAAAGTAGCCCGAGACAAAAGATGTGTATTTGTTCATGTGCTTGTGTGTAGTTTGTATTTTTCTTGTGTTGATATAAGATAGGATGCCGCTTGGGTTCCTTTTAACCTAACAGATCAAAAGTGGATGAAATGGTGCCACAAGGGCAATGTGACTCCAGCAACAAAGGATATCGTTCAGGTTCTCTACACCTAATTTAGTTGAACTAGTCAAAATAGTAAAACCTAAAGCTAAACCTAAAATAAACTAAACCTAAACCCTAAACTAAATAAAATAAAATAAATTAAAAATATACTTATGTCTAAAAAATAAACTAAAATAAAAAACTTAAAATAAAATAAAAAACTAAATAATAAAATAAATAAATTAAATAAAAATATAAAAAAATAAAATAAAACTTAATAAACCTAAACCTACTAGTTTTCTATATTTTAAAAACCTTAAACCATAAACCTAAACCATAATTCCTCACCTAAACCCTAAACCCTACTACCTAAGTAATCTGCAACCTAAACCCTAAACCAAACTAAATAAAAAAAATAAAAAAAAAATCAAGATCCCTAAACTATAAACCATAAACCCTAAACTTACAACCCTAAATATAAAATGCTAAAATCCTAAACCCACTTTAAACCACAACCCTAAACCCTAAACCTAAACCATGCTAAACCTAAATCCTAAACTCCCAACCCTAAACCCTAAACCCTAAATCCTAAAACTGTAAACTCTAAACCCTAAAAAATCCTAGCTAAAGTAAATAAACCTAAAATAAAACTAATAAAACCTAAAGCATAATAAAGTACAAAATAAAATAAAACATAAACTAAACTAAACCTAATCCTAAATAAAATAAATAATAAACTAACTTAAAAATAATAACTAAACTAAAAACCTAAAATAAAATAAAATAAACCTAAAATAAAATAAAAAACTAAATAAAACCAAAAAAAAATTAAAGTAAAATAAATCTAAATATAAATAAAATAAACTAAAATAAAATAAAAAAAAATAAACATAAACATGTTTTTAATTTAAAAAATAATAAACAAACCCTAAACCTAAATTAAACCCTAAATCCTCCTACCCTACCCTACCTAAACCCTAAACCTGTAACCCTAAAAAACCTAAAACTAAATCAAAAAACTAAATAAAATAAATAAAATAAATAAATAAAACCAATAATTAAAATAAAATAATATCTAACCTAAAACCTAAAACTAACGAGGAACCTAAAAAATAAAAATAGAAATTAAACTAAAATAAAATAAATAAAACATAAAATAAAACTAAAAATTAAAACCAAAATAAAACCTAAATAAATAAAAAAAAACATAAAATAAAAAAATAAAATAAAACTAAATAAAACCTAAAACTAAAAATAAACCAAAAAAAATAAAACCAAGTAAAAAAAATAAAACCTAAATGATAAACTAAAATAAACTAAACCTAAAATAAATAAAATTAAATAAACCTAAACCTAAATAAATAAACTAAACTAAACAAATAAAATAAACCTAAACCTAAACCATAAAATAAAATAAAATAAATTAAAATGATAATAAACCTAAACTTAAAAAAAACCAAAAATAAAACCAAAATAAAAACCTAAAACTTAAACCTAAAAATAAAATAAAACCTAAATAAAAAAAAATAAAAAATAAACCTAAACTAAAATAAAATAAAACTAAACTAAAAAAATAAAACCTTAACTAAACCTAAAAATAAACTAAAATAAAATCCTAAAATAAAACCTAAAATAAAAAACTAAACTAAATAAATTAAAATAAATAAAAAACTAAATAAATTTAAAATAAACTAAATAAACCTAAATAAACACTAAACTAACCTAATCCTAACCCTAAATTAATAAATTAAAATAAAATAAAATACCAATTAACCTGACCCTCATGAGCTTACACTAAACCATACTAAATCCACAATCTAACCCTACCTAAAAACTCTAAACCTAAACCCTAAACTCTAAACCCAAACCCACCTAAACCTACTAAATAAAAATAAAAAAAAAAAAAGCATAAAAAATAAATAAATTAAAACTAAATCAAGATAAAATAAATAATAAAATAAAATAAAACATAAACTAAACTAAACCTAAACCCACATAAAATATAGTAAAAATAAAACTAAATTAAATAAATAACTAAAACCTAAACTAAACTAGAAATAACTAAACCTAAAATAAAATACAATAAACCTAAAATAAATAAAAATAAAAATATAAATAAAATAATCCTAATAAAAATAAATAAATAAATACTAGAATAAATAAAAATAATACTTACCTACTTTTTTAATAAATAAATAAAATGCCAATCCTCCCCAAACAGATCTTAAACCTAAACTAACCACCCTATGCTACACTCCTTAAACCCAACCCTGGCTCTGACCCTAACTGGCCTGACACCTCCAACTAATTAACCTCACCTGACCTCCACTGAGCCCTTAACCTTACCACCTGACCCCACCTGACCCCAAACCCGCCCACTGATTAACCTGACCTGACCTGGCCTAATCTGGCTCACCAATCCTAAAATCTGACAGATCCTGACCTCCACCTGTTAACAAATCTACATCTCTGACTGACCTTAACCTGACCTTCTGGCCCTGACCTGGCCTCACCTAACTGACCTCTAATCCGGATCTGGGCCAACCTGGCCTTGATCCCTGACCTGCCCATCATGACCTGACCCACTCCCTGATACTGACCCACTAACCTGACCCTCACTATTTCTGACTCTCCCACCTGACTATGACCGCAACCACCCTGACTGACCTGACCTAAATTACTGGCATCACTGGCACCTCTGATACCACTGAATACCACCACGGGATCACTATCCACCCTGACTGACCAATACTCCTTCTAACCCTCTGACTGACTAACTAACCACCTTACCTGACCTTCTGACCACTGGCCCTAGCCACCTGATTGACTGACCCTATTTAGACCTGACATCTGACCTGATAACTGGCCTAACTCCCTGACCTGACCTTAGGCCCTAATTACACTGACCCCAGGCCAACTGACCCCACTACTCTGACTAAACCACAGGCCCCCATCTGACCCCACCTGATCTTGGCCCTGAAACTAATGACCTGTGAACAGCCACCATCTGGGCCTGGCCTGGGCCCTCTGACCCAGGCCCTGGCCTTATCACTGACTCCCCACCTGACTGACCTGGCCACTGACCACTGACTGATCCACTGGCCCTGACCCCTACCTAACTTTTATTTTCACTCAATTCACTGACTGACCTGACCCACTGACTACTTCTGACCTTCTCCCGCAACCCAACACTTTAACTACCTGACCTAATTCACCCTGGCCCACCCTAACTGACCCCTACACCAACCTAACCCTAACCACCCTGACTGACCTGACCCTACCTTACTAACCTACCCAATAAAAATATTTCTTTTCTAGAAGATAATTTGGACTTGATTTTAATTTATAAGCTAATTTACAAAATTTCTTACCAACAGTCATTTACTTAATAGAATTATCTCTCTCAACCAAATTAGTTTTGTCAGAGGAAGATCCATTTCTGACAATATTTTACTTGTCCAAGAATTAATTCATGATCTTGATGCCAAGACTAGAGGTGGCAACATTCTTTTCAAATTAGATATTACCAAAAGCATTGATAACAACTCTTGGGATTTCCTTTTGCATATTTTGAATTTATTTAGGTTTTCTAATAAATTTTTTTCTCATTAAAAATTGTATTATAATGCCTGGTTTTTGATTTTGCTTAATGGGGAAGCCTTGGGTGTCTTTCCCTCTTCCAATGGCTTACGTCAAGGGGATCCTTTATATCATACTTTATTTATTATTACTATTGAGTACTTATCTGGAGAATCAATAATTTATTCTTAAACAATCTTAGTATGTACTACAAAAGTGGTGGTCTTCCTATTTCTTATTTAAGTTTTATAGGTGATTTCATTATTTGTATTATGCATCACATCAAGCATCTCAAGTCTTTTTTAAATAAATTTGGTAGAGAAAGTTGCTTTTCTATCAATGATAACAAAAGCTATTATATCACTTCCTATAGTATTCTCAATAATAAAATTAATCAAATCGGATATCACTAATTTTAAACATCAATACTTACCTCTTAAGTGCTTGCTTAAAGGCTCAAATGTTCCCATATCTTTGATGAGCTAATTCAAAAATTTCAAATAAAATTTGTTTGGGAATTCCATTTACATTCCTTCATTGCTCACTATTCTTAAAAGCTTCAACTCCATTCATTTTATTTGATTCAAACAATTATCCCAATTAATGCTATCAAAATTGATTGTTCACTTAATAAATTTTTTTGGGGATCCAATAATTCTACCAAAAGAATGCATTGGACATCTTGGCATAAATGTTGTGGTCCTTTAGGAGAAGGAGTTCTTGGTTGCAAGCCTATTCGTGAATCTATCACTTCCTTTTCTCATAAGCTCTGGTGAAATTTTAGGAAGAATGATAGCCTTTGATCTCATTTTATGATGGAAAAATATTGCCAAGGTAAACGTCCCTTTAACTGTGCTTATAAAGTCTGATTTGAAAAATGCTTTTCTCTATTAAATGGGTTTCCGAATCATTAATATCTTGGGCTATTCAGTCGGGTTCGTTCTTTTCCCAAGACAATTGGATTGGCAATGGCTCTATTGACACCATTTTATCTACCCACTCTACTATTTCTATCAAAGTTAATTCCTTCTAGCTTAACAACAATTGTAATGAACCAAACTTGAGAATTTTATCCCTATTTTGCCTTTTGACAACTTTAAAAATACCCAATTTCTTCTAACAAACTTGAGCAAATTCTTTTCTTTCTTATATTGGTGACTTTGCACTTAAAGAGGTTTGGAATTTTATTAAAGATAATCAGAAACCCTCTAATTCTTTTATTAAACTTTGGAACAATAACATTCCCATTTCCTATTCAATTTTAGCTTGGAGGATTTTGAATAATTTTATTCCTGTGGACTCTTTGCTCTGGACTAAAGGGTTTTAGTTACCTTCAAAGTGATATTGTTGCTTTCATATTGAAAATGTAAATCATGTTTTCGTCAATGGTGCTATTGCTTCCAAATTATAGTTTTGGTATGATGATTTATTTAATACCAACTATTTTCAGGGTTCTCTTTCTTTATATCAACTTCTTAAAGTCTATTTCAAAAATACAATGAAAGGTCAAATCAAAGTTTTAATTGTTATTACCTTTATCTGGTTCATCTAGATGGATAAAATTGGTGCTAAATATCATGGTATTCCTATGAACCATAAAAGGATCCTGGCTAGAACTAAAGAAAAAAAGTCATGCTCTTCTTAATGCCAATCTTATTAGTAATATTCATTTTAGAGGTTATAAATTTGTCTCTAAAAAATTGGGTATCATTTTGCATGAGTTTGACTCTTATAAAAGATCTAGGATTATCCATTGGATCAAACCTAAAGACAATTTGATTAAAGTGAATATTGATGGTTACATTTGCTTCCAATTAATATGGCTGGGTATTCTTAAGGATTCTAAAGATGCTTATCATTTGTGCTTTTGCCTATTCTCTCAAAGCCTGCTTTATTCTTTGAGCTTATGGCTCTTAATAAAGCTATTGAAATTTGTTTGAATACATGTTTCCTCAACATCTGGATTGATGTTGATGCTCTCTTGCTTCTTGTCATGCTTAATTCCAATAGAAATGGGAATGCTGAATTATTTTATCTTTTTAATCATACTAAAAATATTCTTTCTTAAGTTTATTTTAAAGTTTCCCATCCTTCCATTGAAGGTAATGCTTGTCTTGATTGACTAACTTTGATGTCAACTTAACTGAGTTCACTTTATTTGACAACAGAACTTTGCTTAAACTATTAAGTGGTTTGGTTAATCTGGATAGTAGTGCATTGCCTTATCTCAGATTATAAATTCTTGGCTTGGTTTTCGGTGTTGCTTTTTGATGATCTTTTGCTTTTGGCTGCCCATTGTTCAACCCTCTTTGGGTTATGGTTATCTACTTATTTTCTCTCTTTGGCCTAAGTTGGGTTATGTTTTTGATCAATTACTTTTGGATTAGCCTAGTTTTTGCTACATGGTGGTTGTTGTAATTACAGCATAGGTTGTTTTGGTTTTTTCAACTTGGTGGCTTATGTCTGTCTGGCTGGGTGTTTACCATAATTTTCCCTTGGGTATTTATTATATCCTCCTTTTGGGTTGTGCCTATGGCAGCTGTAGGTTTTTCTTTTTGTATGGATTTTGCCTCTTTTCTAGGCTACTTGCTAACTTACCTGATTTGGCTATTGTGGTGGTTGACAGGGTAGCATTGTTAGATGGAGAGCATTTTTGGCTGGTTCGGATGGTTGGATGGATGATTATTTTGGCTATTTTTCAATTTTTTTGTTGGTATGATCCCATTGGTTTATCTCTGGCTTGATTTTGGCATGGTGGAGATTGTTGGTTGGCTGTTATTTTGTCAATATTGTTGACTGGGCTTGGTGGTTGTTTTTGCTGATTTTGTTTTGTTTCTTTTGGTTATGGTTTTAACCTCCTCCTGTATTGGCCTTCCTCTCTTGGCTGAAGTGGCTTTGGGTTTGGGTATTATTCTAGATTGGCTGCATGAAGGCTATTTTGTGGTTGTTAGTTGGCTTAGGGTGCTGGTGGATTAGTTGGGTGCCTTTATTGTTGTTCCTGTTGCTTGTAGTTTATCTTCTTTGGGCTTTTAGCTTTTTGTATTATTTGGTACTTCTACTAGAGATCATATTTTATTTTGCCTTGGTTGGGTTTGGTGATTGTAGTATGCTTCTACCCTTTCCTTGGCTATCTTGGGTGATTTTGGCTTGATGACTAATGTTATTCTATACACTGACTTCAATTTTCTGCTGCTATGGTGGTTGGCTAAGAGGATATGTTGACCGGCAAGTTTGTCTAGTTATATTGGCTGGCTGGGTTGGTTAGAGGGGTGGCTATTTTGGCCAATTTTTTTGCTCCTTCGGTGATTGTTAGAAACTTGCTGGTGTTTTTTCTATGACTTGTATTTTTTTTCCTCCTACTTTGTTTTTTCTCTCTTGGCTACAATTGACCCCCCTTTTGCAATTAGGCTGGGTGTTTTTACTGGATCTTTTTTTTGCTTTGTTGGTGGAGGATATAAGCACTTGTGTTTTTCTTTTTTTCTATTGTTCATCTCTAGTTTGTGTTGTTACCTCTATCATGATGCGTGCTCCTTTAGATTTTGTTATTCCTTTTTGTTGGTGGCTTTCATGGTGCACCTACTGTATTGCTGCTATCTCTGATGGTTGGTTGATTATTTGCCTTATTGGGCTTGGTGGTTGGCTATTATGTTTGTTGTTTGGAGGATTTTGTAGCATTGCTAGATGATGGACTTTGGATGATGGGCTACATGAGATATGCTGCCTATGATGGCTTGATGTTTCCCACTCTTTCTTTTTTTGGTTGATAGCGCGATATGTAATTGTAACCCTTCTCCTGAAGTTTGGCTTCTTACATATAGTGTTGCTTGAGATGATTATAACGAGCTGAGCCTTTTCTTTACTTTACTCCTTCTATTTGCTCTTACTTTTTATGCTGGCTTAATTATACTCATCCTTTCAAAAGTATGCTACAGATTTCTTTTATAAGTAGGGAGAGTCTTGTAGCTGGATCTTGCTAGTATCAGAAGGACCAAATGAAGTTTCCTGGTGCTCACATTGATTTTCTGTTATTGATTTTTTGGTTTTTCATTTGCTTTCTTTCCTTCAATATTGTAATAGTTAGGATGCTATTTAGGACTTATTGTGGCTCTTTCAGCATTAGCTTAGAGATTTAGCCCATCTAAGGACTTTGTACTTTTTTGTGGCAATAAAAAATTCCTTAATTTCCCTAAAAAAACCACAAAGCCCAAAACCCTAAGCTAAAAACCTAAACCTAAACTAAATAAAACATAAAAAATAAAAAAAAAAAAAAAAAAATCAAAATAAAATATAAAAATAAAATAAAATAAAAACATAAACTAAAACCTAAACCTAAACCTAAAAGAAAATAAAATCAAAGTAAAAATTAAACTAAAATAAAATTAATAAAACTTAAATTAAACAAAAAATAAAAAACCTAAATAATATAAAACTAAACCTAAAATGAAAACAAAATAAACCTAAAAAACAAAATAAAATAAAATAAAAACCTAAATAAAAATAAAAATAAAATTGAAAAAAAACAAAAAAATAAAATGAACTAAAATAAATAAAAATAAACTAAAATAAATAAAAAATAAACCTAAACCTATAAGTTTACTTAATTTAAAAAAAATTAAAAAAATTCAAAATAAATAAAATAAACCCAAACCCTAAACTACCCACTAAACCCTAAACCCAAACCCTAAACCCCAAATCATAAACCTTAAACCCTAAACCCTAAAGCCTAAACACTAAATCCTAAACCCAAAATCCTAAAACCTACAACCCTAAACCATAAAGCTTAAACCCTAAACCCTAAACCCTAAACCTAAAACCCAAAACCTAAAACCTAAAACTAAAACTAAAAATAAAACAAAAAAATAAAGAAATAAAAAAACTTAAATAAAATAAAATAATAACCTAAATGAAAACCTAAACCAAAACTAAATAAATAAAATAATATAAAATAAAATAATAAACTAAAAAAAAATAAATAAAACCGAACCTAAACTAAAAAAAAAAACCTAAAATAACCTAAATAAAATAAGAACAAGAAATAAATTACATAAAATAAACCGAAAAAAAAACTTAAATAAAATAAAAATATAATAAACCAAAAAAATAAAATTAAATAAAATAAACATAAGAAATAAACCTAAAATTGGTAAAAAATATATAAAAGAATTAAACTAAAATAAAATTAATAAAACTAAATTAAACAAAAAAATAAAACCTAAATAATATAAAACTAAACCTAAAATAAAATAAACCTAAACAAAATAAAATAAAACTAAATAAAACCTAAATAAAAAATAAAGATAAAATAAAAAAATAAAATGAACTAAAAATAAATAAAATAAACTAAAATAAAATAAACTAAATAAACTAACTAAAATAAATAAACCTAAAATAAAAAAAATAAAAATAAAATATAAATAAACCCAAACCTAAACCTAAAAAAAACACTAAAAAAACTTAAACCCAAACCTAAACCCTAAATCATAAACCTTGGCCCTAAAACCCTAAACTAAACACTAAATCCTAAAAAATCCAAAACCCAAAACCAAACTAAAAAACCCTAACTAAAAACTTAAAAACCTAAAAAAAACCTAAACTAAATAAAAACCTAAAAAAAATAAAGAAATAAAAACTTAAATAAAATAAAATAATAAAAATGAAAACCTAAACCTAAATAAATAATATAAAAATAAAAATAAACTAAAAATAAATAAAACCCGAACTACTAAAAAAAAAAAAAACTAAATAAATAAAATAACAAGAAATAAATTACATAAATAAAACTGAAAAAACTTAAATAAAATAAAACCAAAATAAAATTAACTAAACATAAGAAATAAACCTAAATGAACCTAAAATATATAAACTACCAAAAACTAAACCTAAACTAAACAAAATAAAATAAACCTACTAAAATAATTAAACATAAACCTAAACCTAAAATAAACAACCTAAACTAAAAAATAAACCTAACCAATAAAACCTAAAATAAAAATAAAATAAAACCTAAACTAAAATATAAAATAAACCTAAAAATAAAAATAAATAAAAAAAATAAAATAAACCTAAACTATAAACCTAAACTAAAATAAAATATAAACTAAATAAATAAACTAAACTAAAAAATATAAAATAAAAAATATAAAATAAAATAAATAATAAAACCTCTTGGTTTTCTTAATTAAAATAAATACCTAAACCCTATCTTAAACCCTAACTAAAAACCCAAATTAAACCCTAAATATAAATAAATAAACTACCAAAATTAAACTAAAACCATAACTAAATAAAAACCCAAATAAAACCATAACCCTAACCCTAAACCTAAAAAACTAAAACCTACTAACTAAAACCTAAACCCTAATCACAAAAACCTAAAATAAAATAAACATAAAACTAAAAATAAATAAATAAATATTAAATAAATTAAATAACTCAAACTAAATAAAATAAATAAATAAATAAAAACCTAAATAAAATAATAAACTAAAATAAAATAAAAAAACCTAAATAAAATAAATAATAAAATAAAAATAAATAAAATAAAAAAATGTAAATAAACCTAACTATTAATTTAAAAAAAAAAAAAATAAAATTAAAAAACCTAAATAACCATAAAATTAACCCTAAACCTAAAAAAAACTGATCACTAGCCTAAAACCCAAAATAATAACCCTAAACCAAAAAACCTAAATAACCCAAACCCAGACCAAAACCAAATAAACCAAAACCTAAAACTAAACTAAATACTAACAATACAAATAAAAAAACCTAAACCTATATAAATATTAAAATAAAAAATAAAACCTAAAATAACCTAAACTTAAACCTAAACCTAAAATAAAATAATATAAAAAATAAAAAACTAAAATAAAAAAAATAAATCAAACCTCAACTAAACTAAAATAAATACATAAAATAAAATAAAAATTACATATTAAAAATAAAACCTAAAAATAAATAAAAATAATAAAACCATAAACTAAAAAAAAACTTAAACCTAAATAAAAAAATAAAAACCTAAATAAAATAAATAAAAAATAAACTATATAAACTAAAAACCTAAACTAAAACAAATTAAAATAAAGCAAAACCTAAACTAAAAATAAAACCTAAAAAATAAAATAAAATAAAACCTAAATAAAAAACTAAACCTAAAATAAAATAAAACTAAACTAAATAAAATAAAAATAAAACTAAACTAAATTAAACATAAAGAAAAAACTAACTAAAAAAAAAACTAAAATAAACCTAAACTAAAAAATAAACTAAATAAACTATACTAAATAAAAATGTAAACCTAAATAAAATAAATAAATAAACTAATAAATGGATGCTAAATAAACCAAATTATTGATTTTCTTTCCAAAAAAAAATAAAACCTAAACCAACTCTAAATAAATAAACTAAACCCATAACCCCAATCTAATCAAAATCCTAAACAAAATAACAACTAAACCTAATCCTCCACGGAACTAAAAATCCAAACCCTAAACCAAAACCCTAAACCCTAACCTAAAACCCAGCCTAAACCTAAACCCTTTAAACCTAAACTCTAAACCAAAATAAACAAATAAAAAACCTAAATAAATAATATAATACTAAACTAAACCTAAACCTAAAAACCTAAACCTAAATAATTAAATAAATAATAAAACTATCTAATAAATAAATAAAACCTATAAACTAAAAACAAAATAAACCTAAAATAAAAAATCTAAAAAAAAATAAAATAAAAATAAACCTAAAAAATAAAAATAAAATAAAAATCTAAACCTAAAAAATATATAAAAAAATAAAATAAATAATAAATAAAACCTAAAACTAAACTAAAAACCTAAACCTAAAATAAAATAAAATGAACAAAATAAAATAAACATAAAACTAAAACTAAAATAAACTAAGCTAAAATAAAGAAAACCTATAATAAACTAAACCTAAACCTAAATATAAATTAAATTAAATTAAATAAACTAAAATAATCATAAACTAAACTAAAATTAATACATAAAATAAACCTAAAATAAAAACCTAAAATAAAAAAATAAAATAAAAACCTAAACCTAAATAAGAATAAAACTAAACCTAAAATATAAAATTAAAATAAAACATAAACAAACCTAAACCTAAACCTAAACCTAAAAAATAAACTAAAATAACCTAAACTAAAATAAATAAAAAAAAATAAACTAAACTAAACAAATAAAATTAACCTAAATAAAATAAAAAAAATATAAAATGAATGAAATATACTAAATAAACCTAAATCTATCGGGTTTACTTAATTTAAGAAAAAAACCATAAACCCTAAATAAACCCTAAACCCAAAACCTAAATGTAAACCCTAAATCCAGTATAAACCTTAAAACCATAAACCATAAACCACAAACCCTAAACCCTAAACTAAACTTAAAACCCTAAATCCTAAATAACCCTAAACTAACTAAACCAAAAGCCATAAACCCTAACCTTAAACCCTAAACCCTAAAGCCTAAAGCCTAAACCACTAAACCTAAATGCTAAATCCTAAAACCTAAAACCTAAACCTAAATAAATAAAATAAATATGATAAAATAAAAAACCTAAACTAAATCTAAACCTAAAAAAAATAAAATAAAATAACAAGTTAAAAATAAAATAAAAATAAAACTAAACTAAACTAAAATAAAATAAACCTATAATAAAACAAAATAATAATAAAATAAAATAAAATAAAATAAAAAATAAATAAGTAAAAACTAAACCTAGAAAATATACCTTAAAAAAAATCTTAAAATAAATAAAATAAACTAAAAAAAAAACTTTACCTAAAATAAAATAAAAAATAAATAATAAAATAAACCTAAAATAAAAAAATATATAACCTAAATTATAAACTAAAAAAAATAAATAAATAAATAAAAATAAAATAAATAAACTAAAATAAATAAAATGAAAATAGACTAAACCTAAACCTAAACCTAAACTAAAATATAATAAACTAAAAAATCTAAGCCTAAACTAAAACTAAAACCTAAAGTAAAAAAAACCTAAAACCTAAACCTAAAAATAAATTAAAACCTAAACCTAAACCTAAAATTATAAAGAAATCTTAAACCTAAAAAATAAAATAAAATAAAACTCAACTTAAAATAAACTTAAACATAAAAAATAAACTAAAATAAAAACCTAAACTAAAATTAATAAACCTAAAATAATTACACTAAACTAAATAAAAATGAAAAATAAACCTAAATAAAAATAAAAAAATTAAAGTAAATTATAAAGAATAAAAAATAAACTAAATATGCTAAATAAACCTAAACCTACTGGTTTACTTAATTTTTTAAAGAAAAACTTAAACCCTAAATCCTAAAAAACAGACCCTAAAAGACCCTAAAAAACCCTAAACCATAACCCTAAACCTTGGACCTAAACCCAAAAAGATAAAATGCTAAACATAAACTAAATAAAACCAGTAAAATAAGTAAAAAACTAAAAAAAACATAAACTAAAACCTAAACCAAAATCTAAAAAGAAAAAAAATATAAAATAAAAATTAAACTAGAATAAAATAAATAAAACCTAAACTAAACTAAAAGTAAAAACCTAAATAAAATAATAACTAAACCTAAAATAAAAAAATAAAATAAACCTAAAATAAAAACTTAATAAAACCTTATACCTAAAAAATAAACTTAAAAATACATAAAAAAATAAAACCTAAACCTAAAACTAAAAAAACTTAAATAAAAAAATAAAATTAAACCTAAACTAAAATAAACTAAATAAAATATATAAAATATAAACCTAAACCTAAAATAAACTAAACATAAACCTAAACCAAAACTAAATAAAAAAAAACATAAACCTAGATAAAAAAATAAAACCTAAAAATAAACCTAAAATAAAAACCTAAAACCTAACCTTAAAAAAGTAAAATAAAAAGCCTTAACATAAAAAATAAAACTTAAACCTAAAATATATAAAAATAAAGCTAAACTAAAAATGAACTTAATACAAACTTAAAGCTAAAAAATAAACTAAAATAATGAACTTAAACTAAAATAAATAAAACAAACTAAATAAAAAACCTAAAATGAAAATAGAAAGAAAAATATAAACTAAATATATCAAAACCTCCCGTTTACTAAATTTAAAAAAATAAATAAAAAAAAAAAAAAACCTTACCCCATACCCTAAAACTAACACTAAACCCTAAACCTACAAACCTAAACCCTAAACCCTAAGCCCTAAAACCTTAAACCCTAAACCCTAAACCTAAACCCTAAACCCTAAAACTCTAAACCCTAAATCATAAAATCTACAACCCTAATCCCCTAACAAACCCCAAACCCTAAATCCTAAACCCTAAACCTAAACCTTAAAATAAAAACTAAACTAAACTAAATAAAATTTTGGCTACAAATGATTAGCACAATTTCTCTAATATAGAAAAACATTGTATGAGCTTTGTATGCCATAGTACTCTGTTTCATAGAGATGCTAAAGGGTAGCTTCTTGTTCGTGGACAAATGAAGAAAGAATCTACTTAAGTTTAGACACCCAATTGTCCATTTGTGAGCAATCATCTTCTATAGCTGAGATAGCCTATCTAATCACAAAACTTCTATCTAATCGATATTATCTTCTCAACTATAGCTCTTTCAATTTAGCAGATGTCATGAGGAGATAAATCTGCTTTTAAAAGCTCTCTAGGATTTCAATGCTTTGAACTTGAGATCTTGGCAAATTAGGGAGACTTGATGCAAAATATTGTGATGAGATTTTTACAATAGTGATTGTAAAAATCTCTTAATAAAGTAAGAAGAACAATCCAAACTCAATATCTCGATAGGGATTTTAACCATAGCTCTCCTAGTTTAAGAATCAATGATGCAACATAATGTAACACAAATTTCTTCAACACAAAAGCAAGAAAGCTCAAGTAAAACTCCAAAATTTGCTTAGCAGTAGCATAGTTTTGTGAGAGATTTAGGGCACTCAAAGATTTTTTGCTAACATCTAAAATATGATTTAACAAAGATTTTGGATCCAAACATAGTAGTGTTACTTCATTTAGATGTATTCATTTGAATTTGATTTAATGGGGGGAATAATAATTCTAACATTTGATGACATTCTTTTAGACTTGATGTTATTTGAAATCTAAAGTTTGTTGAAAAGCACAAGTAAATTAATTTTATATAGTGTCTCTTTTAAGTTTAGGGCTCAGGTCGATATAAACCTACACAACAGTAGCTTAATCTTTCCCTAATTTTAGAAGATATACTTTTTTGTTCATGTACACATTTATAATTTCTATTTTTTTGCTTTAGCGAGTAACACTCTAAACAATTGATCTTAGTTAGATAAATACAAGTAATTTTCTTAACAATAATTTCATTTCAACCATGTAATAACTTATTCTACTCCAAATCTTCTTGGATCTCTATTTATATCTAATAGATTTTTGTTTAGCAGTATGTTTTATTTTTATAAATCCCAATCTTCAAAACTCACCAAACCCTAAACCTTAAACTAAACCTAAAGACTAAATCCTAAAACAAACTCTAAATCCTAAACTCTAAACCATAAACCTACAAACCTAAATCCTAAACCTCAAATCCTAAACCTAAACCTACAACCTAAACCTAAAACCCCAAACCTTGCTCCCAACCCTAAACCCTGGCTCTAACATAAATACTAAACCATAAACCCTAAACCCTATGAAAACCCTAATAACTAAACCCTATGCTAACCCTAAACCCCAAACCAACCATGAATCCTAAAACCCTAAACCCTAAAGCCAAAAGTAAGTCCTATAACCCAAAATCAGACCCTAAAACCCTAAACCACCTTAAACCTAAACACTAAACCCTAAACCCTAAACCTTAAAAAAACCTAAAACTAAACCTAAACTAAAACATAAAATAAAAATAAAACTTAAACCTAAAAATAAATAAAAAATAAAATAAAATAAACATAAATATACACATAAATCTAAAAGTTAAACTAAAATAAAAACATAAACTCAAATAAATAAACTAAATTAAATAAAATAAAAATAAACCTAAATAAAAGAATAAAATAAAATAAACTAATATAAATAAAATAAACTAAATAAACCAAAACCTATCGGTTTACTAATTTAAAAAAATCCTCTAAACCTTTAACCCCAAACAGAATCCTAAATGCTAAACCATAAACCCTAAACCTTAAACCCTAAACCACAAACATAAAATAAACCATAATCCTAACCCTAGTCCTAAACCCTAAACCTAAAAACCTAAATCTTAAACTTACTAAACAAAACTTAAAACTCACAAAACTAAGCTAGCCCAAAGCTGGGCCCACCCCAAAGCAAAACCTAAATCCTAAATCTAAAACTACACTAACCTACTAAGCCTAAAATCCTAAACCTAAACCTACCCTAAACTTACAACCTCCCGCCAAAGCTGAGCCTACCTAGAAACCTAAACCTAAACTAAATAAACCTAAAATAAAATAAATAATAAACTTAAAAAATTTGAAATAAACTAAAATAAAAAACCAAAGCTATAAAATCTAAAACTAAAATAATAAAATAAACTTAAAATAAATAAATAAATAAACTAAAATAAAATAAATAAAAATATAAACTAAATAAATAAACTTAAATAAATAAACTAAATAAAAATTAAAATTAAAATAAACTAAATAAACTTACAAGTATATTTTATTTAAAATAATTATAAATTATAAAATTAAAAACATAAAAAGTTAAGAAAACCCTAACCCTATACCCTATACCTTAAAATTAACCCTAAAACCTAAACTTGCAACCCTAAACCCTAAACCTAAACCTAAACCTAAAAAATAAAAAATAAAACCTAAACCTAAAAAATAAAATAAAACAAAACTAAACTAAAAAATAAACATAAATGAAAACCTAAACTTAAAAAACAAAGTAAAATAAAAAACCTAAACTAAAATAAATAAACCTAAAATAAATAGACCAAACTAAATAAAAATATTAAATAAACCAAAATAAAAATTGAAAATAAAATAATCTAAAATAAATAAAAAATTAACTAAATAAACTAAATAAACTTAAATATACTGGTTTACTTAAATTTTTTTTATTTATAAAACCCTAAACCCTAAATCCTAAATCCTAAATCCTAAACCCTAAATCCTAAACCCTAAACCCAAAAACTAACGTTGAACGTATAACCCTAAACATTAAAAAATTGTAAATCATAAACCCTAAAATAAACATAAAATAAAAACCTAAAACCTAAACCTAAAAATAGAAAAATAAAAATCTAAATCAAAACTTAAAATTTAAAAAATAAAACCTCTACCTAAAAAATAAAATAAAATTAAAACTAAATTAAAAAATAAATATAAACCTAAACCTAACAAATAAACTAAAATAAAAAACCTAAAATAAATTGAATAAACCTAAAATAAATAAACCAAAAAAATAAAAATAAAAATAAACCTAAATAAAAATAAAATTAATAATAAATAAATAAATAAACTAAATTTTTTAATTTAAAAATAAACAACCCTACCTAAATCATCTAAAACCACCAATCATACACCTGATACCCCAAATAACCCAACCACTGACCCTAAACCTCATAACCCAACCCCAACCTACTCCTTAAACCCTACTAACCACTAAACCTCGCCAAAATCCCACCCTAACTAGGCCCTTAAACCTCAACTAAACTAAACTCCCTGGGCCCTAAACTAAATCAAACCTACTAAACTCTAAACCCAACCTGACTCTGACCCTAACTGGGCCCTTAAACCACACGGCTACTACCTAAACTTAATGACCTAACCTCTGACCTTCCTCCCTAACTCCTAAACCTACCTGACTCTGAGCCACCCAAACCTAAACCCTAAAATCCACCCTAAACCCTTAAACCTCCCAAACTTAACTAACTGGAGTCCTTAAACCTTAAACCCTAACCTGACCTTCTAAACCTAAAAGATAAAATAAACTGAGCCCTAAAAAGAACTAGCTAAATAAAATAAAACCTCCTAAACTAAAAGGTTCCTAAACTCTGAGCTACCCTAAACCCTAAAACCTCCCAAAACCCTAAACTCTACCACTAAACAAAACCTAAACCTAAACCACTAAAACTAAACCTACCACAACTAAACCAATACCTAAAAATAAAACCTAAAATAAATATAAAAACCTAAATAAATATAAATAAATAAAAATAAAACTTAAACCTAAAAAATAAAATAAAATAAAATAAATAACCTACTAAATAAAATAAATAAACTAAACTAAACTAAATAAATAAACCTAAAATAAAAAACATAAATAATAAAAATAAACTAAAAATATAAACTTAAAATAAAAAACCCAAACTTAAAAAACTATAAACATTAAAAAAACCTATAAAAACTAAAATAAAATAAATAAAATAAAAAATAAATAAACCTAAACCTAAAATAAACTTAAATTAATAAATAAACCTAAACTATAAACCTAAACCTAAATAAAATAATAAAATAAAATAAAAAAATAAAACCTAAAAAAATAAATAAATAAAAACTTAAACCTAATAAAAATAAAATAAAATAAACTAAAAAAAAAATATAAAATAAAATAAAATTAAAATAAAATAAATAAAATTTAAAAAAAAATAAAAAACATAAAATAAAACTAAAAATAAAATGAACTAAAATAAAATAAAAATAAAATAAAAAAAACTAAAATAAAATAAAAATTAATAAAAATAAAATAAACTAAAAAAACCTAAATAAAAAATAAAATAAAATATACAAAACTCTAAAATAAAAATAAACCTACTAAATAAATAAAATAAAAAAAATAAAACCTAAAATAAAAAAATAAAACCTAAAAATAAACCTAAAATAAACCTAAAAACTTGAACCTAAAAAAAATAAAACCTAAACTAAACCAAAATAAAATAAAATAAAATAAACCAAAAAACATAAACCAAAATAAAAATAAAAAACTTAAATAGACCTAAATAAATAATAATAATATATAAATAAAAAATAAATATAAATTAAAAAAAAAAAAACCTCTTGGTTTTGATTAAAAACTGAGGCTGAAAAAAATAAACTACTAAACTGATCATAATCCATGATAATAATAAAATATAAACTAAATAAAAATATATAATAATGATAAATAATCTATAAAAATGATACTCCTAAAACTAACCACCTACAATGAGCCACTGTACTAAACCTAAAAAAAATACTAAACCTGGGCCACTATACCTAAAAACCTATACCTAAAAAAATAAATAAAATGCTAAACCTAAAATAAATAAAATAAAACTAAAAAACATAAAACTAAAAAACCTAAATAAATAAAAAAATAAACCTAAACTAAATAAAAATTAAAACAAAAATAAACCTAATAAAACCTAAAACCTCAAAAATAAAATAAAATAAAACAAACTAAACCAAAAAATAAAAAAACCTAAATAAAACAAATAAAGTAAAACTAAACTAAAAAAAAAAAAATAAAAAAATAAATAAAATAAAAATAAAACTAAAATAAATAAATAAATAAAATAATTAAAAATAAAATAAATAAAAATATAAAAAAACAGATAAATAAAATTAATTAAATAAACTAATCTACTGGTTTAATTTTTTAAAAAAAACTTTAAAACCTAAATATACCTAAACCCTAAAACATATAACTAACCTAAACCTGGACCCTAAACCTAAAATTAACTAAATAAAATCTACTAGTTTGCTTAATTTTTTTTAAAAAAACTTTAAAACCTAAATATACCCTAAACCCTAAACCATATAACTAACCTAAAATCTACCATAAACATACTCTAAACCAACTACCCTAAACCCTTAAACCTAAACCTAAACCTAAAAAAACCCAAACCTTAAACACTAAACTAAATAAAACCTAAACCTAAAACCTAAACTCTAACCCTAAACCTAACCTAAAAAACCTAAAACCTAAACCTAAAAACTAAACCCTAACCCAACCTTAAACCTAAGAAAACATCATCAAACAACCCTAAGGTGGTTATCCGTGGTGGTGGGGAATCTAGAGGTGCTGGTGGATATGGAGGTGGTGGATGGAGCAGTGTTGGTTATGGAGGTGGGAAGAGTGATGGAGGTTACAGCTGTGGTGGTGGAGGAGATCGAGATATGATGGTGGATCTTACTACTCGAGAGGTGGGGGTGGTTCTGATGGGAAGTTGAGAAACTCAGGAATGACCGATCCGATCTGCTGGTTATGGAACTTTCTTTACAGTAAATATGATTTTACTTATCTTGGGTTTTTAATTTGCTCTATGGGGGCTCATTTCTTATCTATGTCATCATTTGTGTCTTAGAAAACTTGGGGTGCTACTTGGTTAATGAAATTGAAAAGAAGAAATGTTGAATCTAAATTTGTTCTCTATTAAAAAAAATTATAAACCTAAACCTAAACAAACACAAAACCTAAACTAAATCTAAAACCTAAACCCAACCACAAACCTAAACCCTAAAGTAACCACAGACCAAATTATAAACCCAAAAAAAATAAAATAAAACCTATAATTAAATTAAATAAAAGAAGCTAAACCTAAAATAGAAAAATAAAATGAAATAAAAACTTGATAAAACCTAAACTAAACATAAAATAAAATAAAATAAAACATAAAAAATAAACTAAAATAAAATAAATAAAAACTAAACTAAACAAAAAATAAAAACCTAAATAAAATGAAACTAAAATAAAATAAATAATATAAAAAATAAAAAATAAAACTAAGAAAAACTAAACCTAAAAAAATAAACCTAAAATAAACCTAAATAAATAAAAAATAAACATAAAACTAAAATAAAAGAAAAAATAAATAAATAAAATAAATAAAACTAAACTAAACTAAAATAAATGAACTATAAACTAAATAATAAAATCTAAAACTAAAATAAACAAGACTAGATGTAAAACCTAAAATAATCCTAAAATAAAACCTAAAACATAAACTTAAAATATATAATAAAACCAACTAAACCTAAATAAAAATCACTAAACACAAGATAAAATTAAAATAAAATAAACTAAATACACTTAAAACCAAAATAATAAAATAAAACCTAAACTAAAGAAAAACCTAAAATAAATACTAAACTAAATAAAAAATTTAAACCTAAATAATAAAAAAAATAAACTCAAATAAAAAATAAATGAAATTAACTAAACTAACGTTGGTTTTAATTTTTTAAAAAACCCTAAACCCTAAATCCTAAACTACCAACCCTAAACCTACTAAACCCTAAACCACTACCCTAAACCCAAACCTTAACCAAATCTAAAAACCCTAAACCACTAAGCCCTAAACCCTAAACACACCTTGACCCTCACCCCAAACCCTAAACCCAAAACTCTAAACCTTAAACCCTGAATGGGTAGAACCTTAATGGTGGGAACATCACCATCAAGGCTGATAGATCAATGGTGGAGGTGAAGGCAAACATTATCGGTGGGGTGGGGATCTAGAGGTCGGTGGATAAGGAGGTGGTGGTCAAAGTAGTGGTGATTATGGAGGCGGGAGGAGCGACGGAGGTTAAAGTCATGGTGGTGAAGGAAGGAGAGATCATGGATATGATGGTGGATCTCGCTACTGGAGGCGGGGGTTAGTTGTGATGGGAACTAGAGAAATTGAAGAATGGCTGATCTGAACTGCTACTTATGAAACTGTGTCTTTACAATAGAGATGGTTCTACTTATCTTGGGTTTTTCATTTTCTTTATGGGTGCTCATTTTTTATCTATGTCATCACTTGTGTCTTAGAAAACTTGGGGTGCTACTTGGTTGATGAAATTGAAAAGAAGAAATGTTGAATATAAATTTATTCTCTATTAAAAAAAACCTTAAACCCTAAACCCTAAACTAAAACTTAAACCTTAAACCTAAAATGTAAACCATAAACCCTAAACCCTAAAAACCCTAAACTCTAAATACTAAAACATAAACCCTAAACCCTAAACCCTAAACCCTAAAACCCTAAACCCAAAACTCTAAAACCTAAACCCTAAACCCTAAACCCTAAACCCTAAACCTAAACCTTAAAACCCTATAACCCCCTAACTCAAACCTAATAACCTAAACAAACCAAAAAAACCCTATTTAGTTGCCTTCCCCCTTTCAAAAATTTGGTGATTTAAGAACACCATTTTCCTTCGTTGTTTCTCTTGGTTGCCATGTGGATTTTCTGGTAAGCCCTTCTTTCTTTGACCTTTGGCTGACTATCCTCCTCTCCCTTAATTTCAATGGCTGCTATGGATTCTGATCTTGCATTTGGCAAAGCTAAACTGATGATTTCTACTGCTCCTCCTAGGGAAAATTTTTTGTTGGGAAAATCTAAGGTTGCTTCTTCTAAATCCTTCAAAGATGCCTTATCTGGTAAGGATGCTTCAACCTCCCTTGAATTTTTGGTTAATCTTGTTCATATGACTTTTAATGGCGTTCTGGCTATAATAAGTTCTAATTTGGATATTGAGAAACTCACTGAACCTTATGCCTTTACTCTGATTGGTAAATTTTCTTTTTGTCAGCATAATATGGAAGATATTCAATTTTTTTTCATGATATAAAGCTTTTCATGTCAAATAAGTTATCTCATTAAGAATCTTGGCTATAGCTTTTTCTCTCATCATTCTTATTATGTTAAAAATTATCAAATGCGCATTCTTAAATGGACTCCTTTTTTCACATTCAAGAAGAATCTCCTATAGTGATGGTTTGGATTACTTGCTTAATCTTAGGATTCATTTTGTTAATTATTAATTTCATCATGCAGTTGAGGCTATTTTTGGTATACCTTTTCAAATTGATCAAGCAATTGTGGCTAAGTCTTGGCCTTCAGTTGCTCATATCCTTATTGAAATTGATGTTACAAATAAGTTTCCTAAAGAGATTTGGATAGGGTTTTAAAAGTATGGTTATTTTCAATCGGTTGAATTTGAAAACCATCCCATTTTCTACAATCACTACAAAACCCATGCCCATGTCTTTTCAGATTGTTTCATTGCTCATCCTCAACTTAAGAAAAATTTTGTTAAAATTCTGAAGCTGATTGATCAATTTGGAGATCATTTAAGTGATAAAAATAAATTTTCTACTTCTTCCAGAAAATATAAAGATGTTGTTGATGGTATTATGAATCCTTCTAATGCTTTACCTCTTGAGAATGGTTTTGAAAATTCTGCTAGAAATGAAGATGCTATTTTAAATGAAAACCATATTTCAACTGCTTGTGTTCCTTTGCTTTCGGAATGATGCAAGTTGATGCTAATCTATTTTGATTTCTTCCTTTAAAGATACTTTTATTTTACAACCTAAAAATTTTAAAGATAATGTTTCTCTTTATTATTTTCAAAACCTCCATAAGAAAATGATGATTTAAATTCTTTAAATATGGAAGATGTTGATGGTATGGATACGATGGATTTCATGCAACCTGTTTCTTGCTTTACAAATCTCGCTCCTTCTTTAACCACTAATTGGCACTTTGCCTTTTCCTCTCAATTAATGGATAAAAAATGCTTTAGGGCCTTATCGGTTGGAATCTCCTACCAAATCTATAGTTATTAAAAGTTTTAATGCTTCTTCTAATGATGAATCTTTGGGTAATGAAATTGGTTTTCAAACTATTTTTGTGAAAAAGAAAAAAAATGTTCAAAAACTTTCCTACTAAAGTTTCTAGATCAACTCGATCTTCTTCATCTTCTTTACCCAATAAGAATTAATGTTTAATTTTCTTATTTGTAATGTTAGGGGCATTGGTACTCTTGCTGTTAGGAATATGATTAGGAACTTTTATAGGGTTTATAATGTCAGTTTCTTGGTTATTCTTGAACCACTTATTTTTTTCTTCTAAAATTATGCATCCGTCTAGAATGTTTGGTTTCTCCAATTATTTTTTTAACAATAGCAATAAGATTTTGTTATTTTGGAATAATTCTCTTTCTATTAATGTCATTAATGATTTTCATCAAGTTGTAAATGTGGATACTTCTTTTGGTGATTATCATGCTTTTGGCTCTTTTGTCTATGCTGATTGTAATAAGATTGAGAGAAGGATTCTTTGGAATCAATTAATTATCTACTTTTACTTCTACTGTTAATGATTCTTGGATTATTGGTGGGGATTTAAATACGGTCCTTTCTATGAATGAAAGGAAAGGGAGTTCTTCGCTGAATTTATATTCTATGGAAATTTTTTTGAATATGATCTTGGATTGTAAGCTGCATGACATTGGTTTTGTTGGCTCTTAGTTTACTTGGAATAATCATATACTTTTTCAATGTTTAGATCATGCCTTATTTAATAAATATTGGTTAAATTGTTGGCTTTTGACTTCGATTGAACACCTTAGTAGAACTTACTCGGATCATGCTCCACTTTTGATTTCCATTATGGATGTTGTTCATAAAAATAATGTCATTAAAAATTTCCTATTTCAAAATACGTGGTTACAAGATATTAGTTTTCTTGATGCTATTTCTTCTAATTGGTATGCTCCTCTTGCTCCTGATGATTCTGCTTTTGGTATGAAGAGATTTTGGCTTAAACTAAAAAGGCTTAAGCATCATATTAATTAGTGGAATATAAATTATTTCAAAAATCTTTTTGACAATATCAAGAACATTAGGCAACAGGTGAAAGATTTGGATGAACATGTTATTAATGATTCCACTTTTTCTCTAACCTTCATGAAGCAAAAGATAACCTCACTTAGTTTCAAGATATGGAGGAAACCTACTAGAGGAAAGAAACATCTTCTTGGGGAAAGAAACACCAAATATTTTCATGCTTTGGTTATGAAAGGAGAGTTCTTGGGAAAATTCATAAAATCAAAAATTAATGGTTCTTAAAAAGAGGATATTTTTTTCTACTATTAACTATTTTAAAGATCTTCCAAATAAAATTGTTTTATTTATCCCCTCTATCATTCCTTCTATTATGTCACTTGAGGGTAATGATTGTTTAGTTTCTCCTCCTTTGGATGAGAAAAATTTTAATATTCTTAATGGTATGAATGTTAATTCTATTGTAGGTTCGGATGGCTACTCTACTTTATTTTTTCAAAAAGCTTGGTTTATTATTAAATCTGATCTTGTTAATGTTATGAGGGGTTTCTTTCTTGGGAATTCTATTCCTAAATATTTCACTTCTACAAATATTGTTCTTATTCCCAAGAAAGATAATCCTGACTTCTGGAATGATTTCATACCTATTAATCTTTATACTTTCTTTAATAAATTGATTTCTAAAATTCTAATGAGTAGGCTTGGTAAATTTCTTTCTAAAATTATTTCTCTTAATTGAACTGGCTTTATGAAAGGTAGGACTATCTCTAACTACTTGTTGATTGCGCAAGAATTAATTCATGACTTAAATATGAAAATAAGGGGTGGCAATTTACTTTTCTAGCTTGATATTAAAAGCTTATGACATTTCTTGGGATTTTATTAACAAAATTCTTTCTTTATTTGATTTCTCTACTAAATTTATCTCTTTGGTTAACAATATCATTTGTAATGTTTGGTTCTCTTTAGTTATTAATGGTGAAAACTTTGGTTTCTTTAAGTATTCCCAAGGTATTAGACCACGTGATCCTCTTTCTTATTACTTTTTATTGCTACTGAATATTTGTCTCATTGGCTTAATTTTTGTTTGACAAAATTCTAGCATGTATGAGGAATCTTAGTGGTTTGGCTATATCCCACTTAAGTTTCTGACTTCATTATATTTTGTAATGGCTTGTTATAATATGTTAAATAAATGAAGGTCCTTTTGAATAAGTTTGGAAAGGAAAGTGGCCTCTTGATTAGTACTCAGAAAAGCTATTTTATGCCCTTTATTTCTAATTTTGCTCATAGAATCAATAGAATTAATGATATTACTAGATTTGCTCATCAATGTCTTCCAATCAAGTATATAGGTTCTCCTTTATACTATGGTCCTAAGAGGTCTCACCTTTTTGATGAGGTTATCCAAAATATTTAGAATAAGATTTCCACCCTTGAATTTCATTTTTTATCTTTTGGTGGTGGATTAATTATTTTTAAAAGTATTCTTTACTCTCTTCCTTTTAATTTGCTGCTTAATATTATTCTGACTTCTCTTATTATTAATTGAAAGGCTTTTTAATAAATCTTTTTGGGGCTCTAGACTTTCGGCCAAAATGCTTCATTGGGCTTCTTGGTCTAACATGTGTGGTACTTTATTTGAAGGTTGTCTTGGTTGCAGGTCCTTATTGGATTCCACTAATGTTTTTTTCTTATAAACTTTGGTGGAATTTTAAGAAGAATGTTAGTCTTTGGGATAATTTTATGAATTACAAATACTACAAAGGTAAACTTCCTTTAACTTGTACCTATAAGTATGGTGACTTTATTGGTTGGAAATGCCTTTGTGCTATTAAATGATAAGTGAAACCTCTCATTTTCTAGGGTATTAATAGTGGCTCCTCTTTCTTTTTGCAAGATAATTGGATGGTGGAGACCTCTATTGATTCTATGCTTAATACTCACTCTACTTCTTCTTTGAAAGTTAATCATTTTATTTTAAATGGTGATTGGAATCATTCTTTTTGTATGACTTGATTCCTGATTCTATTTGTAATAATATAATCAAGATTCCTATTAATGGTATTATTTGTAATCAGATTCTTTATAGCATTTCCAATAATGGTGATTTTTCTTTTAAAGATACTTGGCACCATATTGAAGATAATAAACCCTCTTCGCCTATCTTTTTTATGATTTGGAATAACCTTATTCCTACCTCTTATTCTATTCTTATTTAGAGGATTTTAAGGGTTTTATTATGCTGATTCTTTACGTTTGGAGAAAGTTTTTTATCTTCCTTCTAAATGCTTATGTTATTTTCATATTGAGAATGTTAATTATGTATTTGTTAATGGTGCTATTGCCTTTAAAGTTTGGAATTGGTATGAGGACTTATTCAACCTTAGTTCTTTTAATGGTAAGTTTAATTTAATGTAGCTCCTTAGCTCTGACTTTCTTAATACTATCAAAGGGCAAATCAAAATTATTTTATTACTTTGATTTGGTTTATTTGGTTTGTGTGAAATGATGATAAACATCATAATGTGCTTATGAATCATCAAAGGATTATTCTTGGGACTAAAGAAAAATTTTATCTTTACACAAGGCTGAGCATCTTAATGGTACTCATTTTAAAGGTTACAAGTTTGTTGCTTCTAAATTGGGTATTAAGTTTCCTTATTGTGACTTGCTTCCTTTTAAAATCATTTATTGGATTAAGCCTCTTAATTATTGTATTAAAATTAATACAAATGGCTCTTGTTCTTAATAATTTTGGTACGTGGTGGTATTTTATAATAATCTTGGGAGTATTGTCATGGCATTTTGACTCTCTCTTTACTATTATTATGGTTGATGGTGGTTGTTTATCATGCTCTTAAGCTTTGTTTGGAGATGAATTTTCTTTCCATTGGGTTGGAATCGATCTAAGATGGTTTTACTATGATTAACTCTAATCACAAGGGTAATGCTTTTCTATTTACTTAAGAATATTAAAGCTATTATTTGTAAACTATCTTTTAAGATGACTCATATTTTGAGAGAAGGTAATGCTTGTGACATTTAGTTGACTTGGGGAGTAAACTTTACGATTTTACTTTGATTTCCAATGATAATATTTCAAAACAATTAAGGCATTTCTAACTTAGATAAAGCTGGTTTTCCTTATGTTAGATTTACTTAATTTCTTTTTCTCCTTCTATGATGGTGGTTGCTATCCCTTGTTCTTGGATGACTTTGTTGCTTGGTTGGGTTCATTTTTTAAGGTTTGTTGGCAATGATAGCTAGGATGTTCCTTTTTTTTGCTTTTGGTTGGTAGCCTTTTTTGATATTGTAACCCTTCTTTTGGAGTTTGGTTGGTCATAAAATTTGGTTGCCCCTTTTCTTTCTGTACTGAGCCAGAGCCTTTCTTTCACTTTCCCTCCCTTCCTCTCCTTTTAATATTTCTCTTGATTTCCTTTCTACAGGTTTTTCTTCTTTTCTTTGTAGGTGTCGACTTCTACTTGTGGCTTCTACTACCGTCCCTCTCATGTTGTTCTCTTTGTGGTCTTTGGCTATTTCTTTTTTGCTTCTATTTTGTTGCTCCTTTTCTTAGGCTTCTTTTTCTTTTTCTTGCTTTTGGTCATAATAGTTTGGGGATTTTTCCCTCTATGTTGATTGTAGATCTTGAAGTGTTAGTTTTGAGATTTTCCCCTCTTAAGGACTTTTGTAATCCTTCTTTATGGCAATAAAATTTCTCCTCGCTGTGGTTATTATCAAAAAAAAAAAAAACCTTAAACCCTAAACCTAAATCTTACAACCATTAAACCTAAACCCTAAAACCCAAACCCTAAACCCTAAACCATAAACTAACCTAAACCTTAAATAAAATTACATTAGAGTAGATCTAAGGAATTACCTAATAACATTATTATGGTAGCTAAAGAAAATGTCTTCAAGAGACATTCCCTTGACTATTAGAGATTTGAATATGCTAAACCCTAACCCTAAATCATATTATAATATCATTTGTTATAGTATAATGTAGCATCATATATTTGAGCATATAGTGATGTGTTTTTGGATGTTATAAGATGTTATGAAATGTTTTAGTATATTATGGTGCCTACTTTATATTAATATAAATCCAAAAAATATTGATTTAATAAATCAGATGATGAAATTTGTTAATTTTGAGATAGGAATTAGGTTATAGTACCGAAGGTGTGCTACGCCAGTTGTAGTCTAAAAAGAAAGATTTTATGTCAAAAATAAATATTATATGTTGTAACATAGTATAGCATCATATATCATAATATATTGTTCTACGCATTTAAAATTCTTTTAGTACTTTAAAATCACGCAGTTGAGCCTACACTAGCATTATTTATAAAAATGTTGATTTAGAGTTTAAAATGGTGGAATTTGGCCAAATTCATAATAGGTAGAGAATGGCATCATAATATATTGTTTTAATTTAAAATTTGTAAGTGATACAACTAAAATATATAGATTTTTATTATTTTGATGAATTTTATGATTTTTTATTTGAAGCAATCCCTTGTGATGTGATATGCAATATAATATACTACACTATGTTGTAGTGTACTATAATATGGATGCCATAACATAGTGTAGCATCATGCATTATATCATACTATTGTGTATTACTACTTGTTGTTTAGCATATTTTTGTTTGTTATAGTATGATGTAGTAGAGTTTGTACTAGTATAATTTATAAAAATATTGATTTATAGGCTGAGATGATGGGATTTGGCCAAATTTAAGGTAAGCTTTAGGGAACATCATTGGGGGTATGTTATGGTGTGTCATTTAATCAAAAGAATGGAATTTTGCATCCAAAATAAATGTTCATTTTTCAACCAAATTTTTTAAATTTTTTGCTTAAAGTGATTCATTTAAAGGTGTAATATAAGATAATATATTATATGAAAGCATATTAAAATATAATGTACATAACAATATAACTTCACATATATATGAATGTGGTGGTGTGTTACTAAATGTTATTTTACATTTTAGTATGTTTTACTTTTGTTATAATACATTTGGTCAAAACTCACAAAATGTTAATTTGAAGGTTGAGATGGGAGAATTTGGCCAAATTAACATCACACACCAAGAAATAACATCAAAAACATGCTATTTTGTACCATTTCTAATAGAAAAATAACAATTTTACATTCAAAATGAACATTATTCATATTTTGAGAAAATTTTATTATTTATTCTTTTTAAGTGAATCTAATGCGGTGTAATGTTAGACAATATATTATATTATAGATAATTATAATATAATATAATGTGTTAATTCCCACTATAATATGTTTAGCATGATATTGTATAGTTAACTTGAGATTGCACCATCACAAATCACAAAATGTTGATAACAATGTTAAGATGATGTAATTTGAATGAATACATTGTTAGCCTTTTGATTAATGTATTAAAGGTGTGCATAAGAGAAGAAATAAGATTTGATGAGAATTCCATGTTAATGACATGGAGGGGATCGTTAGGGGATCACATGTGCATTGGACTTGACATGTGAGGGGTTATGAGGGCATAGAAGAAGAAAATATGTTGGGGGAGAATGTTTGATTTAATTACATTTTTTATGGAAAGAAGATCTGCTGGGGATAAGAATCTATAATCCACCATGGATTAGGATCGAATCAACTTTAATTTATTTTCTTTTAATTGATGTGGAGGAAAATCTACTAGAGATATGGGCTTGAGTACACTAGGGATCGTGTATATGAACCTTCCACTAGAAAAGTAGATTGAATATCTTTGGGGATTGAGATTTTAGTTTAATTTCATAGATTTGTTTGGGGATGTATCCACTGGAATAAGAGTTTGGTTGGATATCTATGATTTAGACTCTAGTGGGGGAGTTAGTTTAATTTGTTTCCACTAAGGAGGTTGGTTTTGAATTTGATTTGTTTGCTTGACTTGTTTATATTTGATTTGGGGCTCCATTGGAGAGATGGGTGTGATTTAACTCCACTAAGAAAAATCAAATCGGGTTTAATTTAATCTAAGTTAGTGTATGGAGCCTGTCGATGTGCGACGGACCCATTGAGAAGGGGCTATATCAGCTTGACCAACCTTGGGTTTATAAATCTAAATAGATAATCTATCGGATGTGGGGTAAAGCTAGACAACCTAAGGGGTTGCTTTTCTGTGTGCAATGATTGTGCTAAGAAGAAGGCATAGCAGACTTACATCTTCCAAAGCGAGAAATAATTATTGAGGTGACCTGTTGGATGCACAACAAATGGGGTGACTCTTGAGTGAATCTTTGGGGATTATGTCAACTCAAGTAGTCAAGATTAATTTTATCTTAATTTCATGTGATTTGATATAGTTTGTTTGATTTAGTTTGATTTTGAATTGAGGCATAGCAGAGGGTTGTGAGGTCAATCAAATTCAATAGATTTAATTTATGGACCACGTCGGTGTGATAGACCCACTAAGAAGGGGCTATATCAGACTTATCCTATCTCAAATTTACAAATCCAAAGGGATAGTCTACTAGTCGTGGGGTAGAGCTAGCTAACCTAAGGGGTTGCATCTCTCTGTGTAATAGCTGTGCTAAGAAGAAGGCATAGCAGACTTACATCTTCTAAAGCAGGGAATAACAGCTAGGGTGAGCTATTGGTAACACAATAAATAGAACCCAACTTAGGGGCGACAACTGAGTGAATGTTGCTGGGGACTTATATAACTCAAGTAATCGGTGATTCTATAGGGAGTTTTGCTAACTACCCTAAAGATAGGATGCACGCTTGGGAAAAGGTACCACTAGGGTCCTCCTAATCCACAAGTGAATATATATTTGATTTATATGTTTGTGTGGACCTTATTGGTGTGCAAGGGACCACACTAAGAAGGGTCTATGTCAGCCTTGACCTATCTCAAAATTATTAGACAAAGAGCAAATCTGCACATCCACAGGACATATTCTCCAACCATAGGGTTGGCCATTAGAAAAGGGGAACTATCTAATCCGATAGTGACCTGGATAATGTCTAAATAGGGTCGCAAAGGATGTGATCCAAATATAGTGCCCATAGGGGAGGTGTTGCTAGGGGCATTATCCTGAGCCCTAGAAAAGAAAGCCAATAGTGTATAGTGGCCAACTCAAGGAGAAAGCGTAGCAGACTTACATTAGCCATGAGTGGTGTATCCTAAGGTGTAGAAGGTGTATCCAACTAAGGTGTATCATTAGCATAGTAGAACCAGAACCAACCAACTATCAATCTAGAAGGAAAGCATGTAGGCTTAAAACTTTCTAAGAAGAATTGATCATCGGGATAATAGTCGTTGGCGGGATAGATGTTGTCGACCTAGGCGACTACTAAGGAGAGCCAGGAAAAGGCGGACCCGGACTTGAATCAATCTGGAGGGAAGGATCTGTTAGGGGACTTATCCTAAACCTCAAATATACTCGACCCAGTCAGTGCATGAAGGCTAATCCTAGAAGAAAGCATAGCAAGATCACATCCCTTTAAACAAAGCTAACATGAGGTAGCTTGCTGGTCACATAGTAAGGCCTACCAAACTAACAAGGTGCTCATCAGTGTGCAATGGCCAAGTAAGGAAGGAAAATGTAGCAGACTTACATCTTCCAAAGCAAGAAGGCCATTGGGGTGACACACTAGTAGGGTAGCATGTCAGCCCAACCTAGAGCAGCTACTGAGTGAGTGTCATTGAGGGTGATATCTCAACTCATAATTGACCTAGACAAAAGATATGTGTTTATTTTATATGTTTGAGTGTAGTTTGTGTTTGTGTTGTGTCGATGTAGGATATGATGCCGCTCCGGTTCCTTACACCTACCCTAAACACATCATGGAGGATTACAAATAAGAATACTTTCAACATGGAAGAGATTGAATTTGAAATGGAATTTTCATCGATGATAATTATTTTCAAACATAATTTATAATATTATTTTAAGTAGAGCCCATTGATTGGAAGCATTGGGTGCTCTCCCTTATGATTAATATGCTAATAAGATCCACCTTGGTAGGCCTTCTCTATGGCAAAAGGGTCTTCCCAAGTGGGTTCAAACTTGCCTCCCATCTCTTACGGCGGGAAACAATCGGTCTCCTTTGAACTAAAATAAATCCTACTCAAAAGCTCTAGGATATACCAATTTATTGTGAGCTTGAATCATTTTAGCTTTGTACAACTTGAGGTTTTGGCATGCCATGAGGCGTCTCTCCTCAAATCTTTGAGCTATTCTAACCATAACTTGGCATTCTACTCTATTGTGATCTTGCTACCCACATCTATTCGTAGTGGTGGGAGTTGAACTTCTAATGGTAGAATAGCTTCGGACCCATACACCAAGGAAAAAGGAGTAGACTGAGTTGGAGTTCTATATTTGGTGTGGTAGGCTCACAAGGCTTCAACTAACTACTCATGTCATTGTCTCTTATTGTTGTCAAGTTTCTTCTTCAATATTTGGATGAGAGTTTTGTTGAAGGCTTCTGCTAAACTGTTTGCCCTCGGGTAGTTAATGGTAGAATATCTCTAATATATGATGTGTCTCTGGGCAAAGTTGTTGATATCGGTGCTCCTGAATGCAGTATTATTATCATATATAATTCGTTTAGGCACTCTGATCCTATATATGATATGGTTCCTAAAAAACTGGAGCACATGCTGAGATGTGACCTCTCTGAGTAGAATTACCTTCTCCCATTTGGAAAAGTAGTCAGTAGCAGCTAAGATGAATCAAAGACCCTAGGTCATGATCTGATGGTGTTTGTGCTTGTATAAACAACATAACCATATATGATCGAAAGATTGTCGGTACGAGACACCATCTACAAAAGTGTAGTAAAGTACTCTATGCTTCATCTGATGGGCTTGAGACTTCTCTTAAGGTAGTTTGACTTTATTTAGGTAATCCATGAATGGTTGTCTCCAATCTAACTCCTCATCCTTCTTGGCAATGGAAACCTCCCCTTCAAGAGAGTAGTTTTTGATAATTTTAATATCAATAAAGCATGAGACTTGTTTATTTTGGACCTTTATTGATATGGAATCATCCTGAACATACAACTCTTTAGCAAGCATGGACAAAGCATATACTATGACGTTCTCTCCTTCAAGAATCTTATAAATGGTAACCTCTAGGATTTGGGCCAACAACTTCATGGTGTACTTGTATTAGTCATGGAGCTTGGGCTTTATAACCTTATAAGACCCAGCGATTTGGTTGATAACTAGTTGAGAATCCTTAAATATGTTGATGTTTTGGATTCTTAGAGTAAGGGCTAACTCCAGACTGGAAATTAGTGCTTCATATTAAGCTTCATTGTTGGTGCAAGGATTAGACATATAATATGTTAATCTCATCACATTATGATCTGGAGTTAAGAGAACTATTCTTACCCCTGCCTTTCCTAGAATAGTAGATTATGATTCTACTCCTCTTTGAGAGGAACCGTTCCATCAAAGCACATCTCCCAGTAATGAATACTAGTATCCCTTAAGTTCATGATTTGTTCATTGGGGAGATCATCACTAAGTAGAGAGTCAGTAGAAAGTGGGTGTGCTGCTAACAAATTCATTAGCACTTGTCTTTTCATCACATAGAGGTGTATGAAGGTAATGTCAAACTATGATAGGATCATGTACTATCTTCTAACCATCGGATAGTGTATTGTCCATATCATGAGATACTATAGTGGATTAATCTTAGACATTAAGTTCACCTTATGAGGAAGCATGTAGTACTATAGCTGTTAGGATGCAAAGATTAAAACTAGGCAATGCTTCTCACTGGATAGATAATTAGCCTCAATAGGGATTTGATGATGATTGAGTAGAGTGCATTTTCCATCCCTTCATCATTGGCTTGGGGCCAACAAAGCACTAAGAGTCATCTAACGTAGTAGTGTAAAGTATGAGAGGCTTTACGGATGATAGGGCTAGAACCGGTGACATCATCGGTAATGCTTGATGTCTTGCTCACACTTGTCATCCACTTGAACTTAGCATCCTTTTAATAAGTGTCGAATGGTGACATCTTCCCATTAGGTTGGATATAAAGCATCTTAGATATGCCAACCACCCTTGGGAATGATTGAGTTGAGTTAAACTTTTAGGGTGGCATTTCTAATATGCCTTGATCTTCTAGATCAATTTTGATTCTCGGTGTGGACAACAAACCCAAGGAATTACCTTGAAGCTACTCTAAATGTATACTTCAGGGGGTTCATTTTGAGGTTAAATTGTCTTAACTATTCATAAACTACTCTAAAGTCAAAGAGATGGCCTTTCTTTTCTCTACTTTTGACCACAAGATCATCAACATAGCACTCTACTTGATGATGAATGAGTTCATCAAGATTTGAGTAGCGGTATATAACACGACATTTCTAAGTTGAAAGGCATGACCTTATAATAGATTATGATTGGGGTTCTAAAAGCAATGTTTCTTTCATCTTTAGTATCCATCTTTATTTGGTTATATCTAGATGAGCCATCTATGAAGAGAAGAGCATGAGATGAATGTCCACCATCGACTCAAGATTTGTAGTAGAAATTTGTCTTTTGGATATGACTTATTTAAATCCCTAAAATCAATGCATATGTGAATTTGGCCAATCTTGATGCTAGCTAACCAAGTAGGGTATTTTTCTTCTTGGATGAAGCCAACATTGATCAGTTACTTGACTTTATAAATGACCTATTCTTTTATGTCTAATCGTATGAATCTAGGAGATTGCTTGACAGGATTAGCAGTAGGCTCTATTGCTAGTTTATGGACCCACATAAGGAGCCAATCCGAATCTCTTCATAACTCCATGCAAAGTAGTCCTTAAACTTCATAATAGTCTAACTAAGTCATTAGTTTCAATTTCATTCAACAAAACTAGTGTATGTATGGTGTGGATCTTCTTCAGTTCTTAAGTTAATTTCCTTGAGCTCGCCGATAGTTGAATTGATCTCTTCTTCAAACTCTGTCGGTGCATCTATGTCTTCAAAATCATCTGGATCATTTGAAGTTTCTAAGCATAGCTCCTCATATGAGTTAATGTGATTTTAAAAGAACCTATCAGATTCCAAATGATTGGTGATGACTAAGCTATGTCATCATCATTTGGATCCACCTCGAATCCTAGTCCCAGCCTTGATTGAGAGCTTTTGCATTTATTTTTACATATTCTTTTGAAGTAAGCTGACCTGTGCTTTGACCAAGTATGTGGGATTAACCATTTCTTTGCTAAATTATAAATACAAGGCAAGTACCAATCAAAAGGTAATTCTATTAAATCTTTATATGAAGCATCCTCAAGTTCTATATCAACTTCTTAACTTGAGGATGATGCTTAGAAAGAACCTCAGTCTTCACTTGGATGACATAGGGGCTTTCTTAACTACCCCTTTTGAGAGGAATGTGGGGTTAGAGCTAAGGTTCCCAACCAATGCCTAACTATTTCACATAGACTTGGATACACTTATCTTTGCTTTTGAGCCCGATCTTCATCACTATCTAGCTCAAGTGTCACCTCTAAGGGAATCTACTGCTGAGAATAATTGGCTAGTGTGCTAACCATATAAGACTTATCCTATGAACTATATTTTATGTCTATATAGATAGAAAGTTTACTCCTAGTAGCTGAGACATATCTTATATTGGGTGGCCAATAATGAGGTTTTCCACCCCTAGGACTGCCTCTGAACTAGCCTCTTCCTCTGCCTGGTGGAGGTTAGGTCATCTTACCCAAATATTCGAATGGAGTAACAAGCTATTGGTGGAATCTAATGTCGGCATTTCCTCCTCCAAGTCTAATTTTCCATTTTATTTTCTTTTCATTTTCTCTTTTCTTTTATTTTTCTTTTCTCTTTCTTTTCTTTTTTTATTTTCTTTTATTAAACTTTGGCCAAGTTCGTAAGAATAGACACTTGTTGATTTTGAGGGCGTAGTAAAGCATCCTCATATATACCGTGAACTATAAATGGATTCAAATTTCCTTTGACATATTAGACAATCCACCTCTCAAAATTTCATACACGAGAGGATGGAACTATATTGTTCTCATGCATCCATATTCTCCCAATCAAAGAGTTAAAAGAAGTATCCGAGTCTATAATGTGAAACTTGGCTTTGGTCTTTCAATCATCTATCTCCAAGGGAAACACTATGGAGCCTAAGGCCTGTTGACCTCACTTTTGGAGTGTGGATTCAATCTTCCCATCTTGGACTTTAGAGTCTTCTAGACACTAAGAGTTCCCTAGTCATAAGACACTTCTAACAATTAGGTAAACCCTTAACCTAAGCCTAAAGACTTAGAAGGGTTAACCATAGGATTAGGTTATTGCTTAAGGATTAGGATAATTCAATTACCTACAACCCAAATCCATATTAACCTTCTCAAACCAAATCTCAAGTTCAATTCCAACATCAAATTCAAATTCAAATCCCAAATTCCAAAATCAAATGATTGAAGCCCATGATCAAATCCAAACTTGAAACCTTTCCTAAGCGATATAACCTATCATATGGACTTAGCTAAATCATAATCCAAATCAATCCAAAATAAATTGATTTTCTCATAATCAATTTATATTATCAATCATCTTATTAAACATAAATTAAATCTACAGTCAAATAAACAAAACTAAATCAAACTAAATCAAATTAAATCAAAACCCTTCCTAAGCCAAATGACCTATCCAATGGACTTAGCCAAATCTAATCCAAATCAAGTCAAACTCAATGATTTTCTCATAAATCAAACCATATTTTCAATCATCTTCACAAATTTAAATGAAATATACATTTAAATCAAAACTAAATCAAACCAAATCAAAATCCAAACTAAGCCACATGACCCAACTCGATGGACTTAGCGAATCAATCATACCTTCGATCATATTAACAAATATATATATGAATTCTACAATCATCAAATGAAACCAAAATCAACCTAAGTCAAACCAAACTTAACCCTTTTTAGAAATGTATAAATGAACCAAAACCCATTTGAACCCAAATTGCAATTGAATTCATATATCAATCCCAAATCATATATAAACTCAACTAAATCAAACTTCCCTCAAGCCAACTAAACCCAATTGGTTCACTTGACCAATTTGACCTATTTTGGCCAAGTTCTAATACTACCCAAATTGGATTGAACCAAGCTCATAAAAACCTCCCATCATGATTGTTGATCACCCTAGGTTGATCAATTGTCACAAATTAGGCCAAAACAAGTCAACTTCATCATTTGACCAACTCAACCCCTTAACCCATATGAACCCAAACTAGACAAATTGTAGCCTAAGCCAAATCCCTTGAAACCAATGATTCATACCAAATTAAAATCAATATTTGAATATGACTTGACCTTCAATTGACAAACCAAATCCAATTGGCCCTCTTGACCCAAGTTGAATTGACATAAAAGACCAAATTGGGTCAAATCAAAATATAAACCAAATTGATTGCAACCAATGACTCATGTTCATTCCAAATTGATTCTTGAACTTGACCAAAGTCATGATTGGACCAAATTGAACCTAATTGACCTACTTAGCCCAATTTGACCTAAAGGTTCAAGTTGGCCTAAATCAAAACCAAATAAATTAATTGAAACCAAAGCTTACAATCATCTTCAATTGGTCAACTAAACCCAAACAAACCCAAGCTAATTTGGCCAATTTGGTCAAATTGGTCAACTTAACCCATTTGACCCAAATGAATTCAGCCAAAATCAAATCTAAGCCAAACTAAACCAAACTAATTGAACCAAAACATCCCAAATGATCATATGAACTTGACTATCCCTTAGTTTGACACAATTTGGTAAATTGGTCACCAACCTAACCCAATTTGACCTAAATGAGTCAAATTGAGCCAAATCTAACCAAATCAACTCCAATTAACTTAAAATTTGGGCTAACCCACTTTTGGATCATTTTAAATCTGCCAATCAAATCTAATGCCAAATGATCATTCTACCCTTGGGTCAAGGGTATCACATGGGACAAATCACCCATTCCTTGGCCACTTGGTAATCTCCCAATGGTCCACCTAGGCACCTCAGACACTACCCAACCTTACCCAAGGGGTGATTGGGTCAACCATGACCAATGGGAGGTGAAATCACCTCAACCTCCCCATTATAGCATTTAAAACCCATAAGACACCCATAATTCCTCCTTGGAAGCCACCTCCACACCTTTAACTAACCAAGCCGAGCCAACTCACCTCCTCGCTTCCACCCATGACTCCCTAAGATGGTCGGACGGCCACTAGAAGCCCGATCCCAGTCGATCAAGATGAAGGGGGTTATACACCCTCATTTCACTCAAACACATGCACAAAAATCATTCCTTAGAGCCATAGCTACCCAAGATAAGCCATTAAATCTAATCCTTAAGCTCCCATGTTGTTCCTTGATCGAAAAATGCCATTCCCGTCCATCCTGAAATATGACACGTTTCTCCATCAAACTCAAATTAACTTTGCACACACCTTCTCTAGGCCTCATTGAGCAAGAATGAATCATCTCCCAAGCTTCTTGATCACCGAAGGTGGGACTCCGATCAAATCTGAACTCCAAATCATTAGTTCATGGCCTTCTAAGTGAATGTCGAGGAATTGATCCAATTGTTGCTCAACAGGGCTTTATCTTTACTAGATGAAGCTTCTTCAATCATTTGAGATGCCGATCTTGAGCTCGGTGAGGTAAGCTTCCAAAACTGATCCTTAGCCAAAACTAGGTTGGAGATTTTTGAAGAAAACTTGCATCTTGTGTGATCTTGACTGTTGGATCCCCTCCGATCGATGCTATGAAGGTGTGAGACCCTTTTAGAGTTGATCTGAGCTCCATTAAGGTTGGATCAAGTGAGTAATGGTGGATGGACTCCATTCTCCCTCACTCACGTGATGTTAGATCAGGCGGTTGTGATTAAATCCACTAGATCAATCTAATTTAATCCTATTAAGTTGTGGGATTAATCGTAGCCGCCTGATCTTAGATCAGACAATGGATGAGAAAATGCATCCACCGTCACCACGTAGGCACCAAGTCGAATAATTTTTAAGTAGCCAATCTCACGGCACCACAAAAGCGCCATGGCCAATAATTAGATGTTAATTAGGCTTAATTAATCATTTTTTTAATGAAACTTCTAAAATCATAAAAATTCATAGAAATAAAAATATGAATAAATACTCATTTTAATGGTATTTAAGAAGAAATAATTAAAATGATCTTAACTAATTTTGAATAGTAATTAAGGTTTCATTAAGGTTTAATTATTAAAT
This sequence comes from Cymbidium sinense, assembly GCA_021442155.1. Taxonomy (NCBI): domain Eukaryota; kingdom Viridiplantae; phylum Streptophyta; class Magnoliopsida; order Asparagales; family Orchidaceae; genus Cymbidium; species Cymbidium sinense. The sequence continues at coordinate 3,610,142 of CM038214.1, read as the reverse complement.
TAATTAGCTTAATTACTTTTTAATTACTTGAGCAATTAATCAAAAATTTTGTGGGTTAATTTAATGGGATGATCGCTGCCACCCATGATTTTCTTGGGATTTATTGCTGACTTAATTAAGAAAATTGACTAATTAAACCTTAACTACTATTTTAAGATAATGAATGATTTATTAACCCATGAATAATAATAAATTATTTAATTAAATTTATTAGTCAATGTTCAACAGTAAGTGAACTGAGGAATATGATTGGGTCCCCTTTCCCTAAGTTCATTTAACCCTTTTTAAAATGAAATTAATTAAGATTTAACAAATTAATTAAATCACTTAATCAAATTGAAATTATAATCACATCAGACCTTAATTATTTAAATCATGGGGTAGATCTTTAGGTGTTTAATAACCTAAAGGAGTTTAATGAAATTATGGTTAGTCCACATGTGTGGAAAACCATAAGAGTAATTAAGTCTCTTAATCTAGTTAACTATTAATCATGAGCCAATTACATTAGGCACATTTTATTTCCTAGTAATTGCAAGTTTATTTTCCATGCATATCATGTTGGCTCATAATTATTTAGTTAATTACTTTAAGGTGATATAGGTAAGGATATTTAATTCATTTAATTAAGGGTTCAACTTAATTAAACCATAAAATCAACTTAATTACATTTTCTTAAATTAGATCAAATCACTAATGTGGGAAAGGGTTTAAAACAACAAGTGATGATTTCTCTTTTCCTCTTTAAATCAAATCAAATCCAAAACTTAATTAGAAAAGAAGCATTGATTTGCTTCAAATAATCTTATTTGATTTGATTATCCTTAAGAACTAGTCCGGTTGAATGAATCACATGCTTATATTTGATTGTCCTCTTTCCAATCATGTTAAATTTGGTATGTCATTTGAATTCAGGCATCCATATTTTCAAAATCATGTAAAATAAAATAGATTTCCTTTATGTAAGCTTGCATGTGTTGATTTAATTTAATATATGCGAGGATATTATCTCTATTAAATCCAAATGTATTTTTCAAAAGCTTATAAATGAATAATAATATGTGTTATGATGCTAGTTATAAATAAATAAGAAATGCATGTGCTTATAGCTTAAGTGTATGAATGTTGAGTTGTCTTTCCTCTATTCATGTGTTGATTTATATAAGATTGAATGGTAATGGTTATATAATTTGGACATCCCAGGAACACAAGGCTTTAGCTAGCCCTCAATAGGTCATTTGATTACCTCACTTCCCTCGTTTGTTACATAGTTGATGAAATTGAAAAGAAGAAATGATGAATCTTCCTTTGTTCATTGTTAAAAAAAAAACAAAAACATAAAGAAAAAAAAAAATAAAAAAAACCTAAACCTAAACCTCAAAATAAAAATAAAACCTAAACCTGAAAAATAAAATAAAAATAAAACTAAATTAAAAATAAACACCTAAACCTAAACCTAAAAGATATAAACTAAAATTAAACCTGACTAAATAAATAAACATAAAATAAATAAACTAATAAAATAAAGATAAACTTAAATAAAATAAAATCTAAATGATTTAAATGGCCAAATTGGCCTACATGTTTGATTTATAAAGAAACCTAGGCCCTGGGCCCCTGAGGCCCTGGGCCTGATCTGTCACTGATCCTGGAGCACTGGAAACACTGAGGCCCTAGGCTGACCTAGGCTGTGTCCTAGTCAAACCTGAGCTAACCTGAGCTCTGGCCCAGGCCTACCCTGAGCCACAAGGCCCTGATGGCCACTGAAGCTCTGAGCCCCAGGCCTGAAACTGAGGCCTGAGCCACATGCACTGGCAATGGGAACTAGGTAACCCTGGACCACAAATAGGCCCTAAACCCAGGTCCTGAAACCCTAGAGCAGAGCCTAGATCTTAGTTACTGAGCCACAAGCTGACAAGCCACTGACACAAAACCTGAGCCACTGGGCAGAGTAAAATACCCCATGCCACTAGGCCTAAAAACTGAAACTGAGCCATAAGACCCTAGGCCAAATAAGGCCTGAAGACCTGAAACTAAATAAATTAAAATGAATGGAAATAAAAAAAACTGATCCAAAAATGATTAATACAAAGAAACTGAAGCCTAGGCTTAAATAGATAAAATAAAAGAAATAGATTAAAAGTAAAATGAAAAAGCTTAGAGCTAACTAAAAAAAATAAGATAGACCTAGAATAAAACCTAAAATAGATAAAAGAGCTTGACAAGATTAAATAAAGATAGGC